>QXTE01000256.1:960767-1025523 GCA_003942145.1 Platysternon megacephalum
TCCCCCCCCAGCCCCCCAGCTCTGCCTAGACTTGGCAAAACGAAGCTTTTAAAAGTGAAGTAAGTTAACATGACCCGAGCCCCGCCCCTTAACACCAAGTGTAGCCACATCTTAGCACCATTACCATCAACGCAATGCTCATGTTGCTGAGGTACAATGGAGAGCTGAGGTGTTAACATGCAAACAGGCAGCTGAGACAAACAACTCCTTAGGCCCCGTCCAGACTACCCGCCCGGATCGGCGGGTAGCCATCGAAGTATCGGGGATCGAATTATCGCGTCTCGTCTGCACGCGATAGATCGATCCCCGAACGCGCTACTTCGAACTCCGGTACTCCTGCAGGGCGAGCGGAGTACCGGAGTTCGAAGTAGGAGCCGCGAACTTCGATCGCGAGGTAAGTCGCGTTAGTTCGAACTAAGGTACTTCGACTTCAGCTACGCTATTCGCGTAGCTGAAGTCGAAGTACCTTAGTTCGATCCCGCCCCTAGTGTGGACCAGCCCTTAGGCAGCAACAGCATATCCTCCCCGTAACAGGGGCCTCCCATCGCTCACTGACCTAGGCCTGTAGCTCTTGGGACTGGTTTGTCCTTCCTCCTCCCCTTGTTTGTAGGGAGAGGATGTTTCTTCTCTTCTCTCCCCCACCATTCACAGCTTGGGGGGGGGGGGGGAAGAAGGGACCAGCAGCACTTGGGAAATGAGGAATGTGCCAAAACTGGGATCACAAATGAAGCAGCTTCTGGAGTCCCTATGAGCTTTCTCACTCTTCAGCAGATTCCTGCTGCTCACCTGGGTCAGGCTCTGCCCCCGCTTTGACCTCCCTGACCTTATCTGCACTGCGGTGTTAGCAGTAGGTGGGATACACTCCCTTGGCTTTCTCCATGAGAAGAACATTCAGAGCCACCATTGTCTATAAAAATAACAAAATGGGTTCGGTGGGAGAAGGGGAGAAATGGCTGAGGCAGAGGCTTATATGCTGGAAAAGTGACCAAGATCTGAAAGGCTTTGCAGGGTACATTTGCTTTGCAGTATGATTCTGAGGGACTGGATAGGTACTGTGTGCTGGGTTACACGTTGGAATGGAAAGAGAAATTGTTGTGAATTGTAGGGACCTTTGGACATTTTCTTTAAGTGTTCGGGTGGTAAGATGTGAACTGAGGTAGATGGGGACATAAATTTCGGCATAACTGGCAATTTCCCTGCTTTTTAATGATTGGAAGAGAGTGACGTTAATTGTAAGCTAACAAGTCCTTTGTGTGGGGTATATCCTGCCACTTCACTGATTGATGACTTCACTGTAGGTAATAAAACTATAGTTGACACAAGCAAGCAGTTACAGGCACCCATGTTGTAATAGGAAGAGGGAAAGGAAGTAAAAATCTACAAGCACTTCCACAAAAGAAGTGCAGGAGTGTCTCTGCAAGCATAGCATACGTTGATCTAAAATTAAAAGCAGAAGAGTGTTGATCTGCCTATATTTAGCCTGACAAACTTGTTTAGCTGCTGCTTATCAGAGAGATTTCAAAAAGCAAAGCAGGTTGTCTGATATACCTCTCATATACTGCTTCATTGCATTTCAGTTAATTGGATTAGATATGATTGTATGTGCAGCAGTAATTTAGATCCTATCCTACTATCCTAAATGTTTAAGTGTGATGAGTTACATTACGTTATAAAATGACTAAACTGTCTGTCAAGAATAAGAAGGGGTGACATAAATAAGTGGTGTGAGAATCACTTAAAATAATGTACATTGGACAACTCGGAATGATGCATAGAAATGTTGCTGACACTACACAATAAACTATTTCTTCCCAGAAACCTGTACTAGCACTGTGTTTTAGTGACTGTTCTACTAAGGAACAGTAAAAGCCATTTACAAGGTGAGAAAAGAAACCCAATGAAAAGGCAGTTAATCCCTCTGAAGCTTTAAAGACAATTTAAATAGAACAAAACCTTTACTGGATCCAAATTAACTTGTTCCTGCAAAATCTCTCAAACTCGCTTTATTTCAAGGCCTCTAGGAAGGATTTTTGCATGGAAAGTTGTAACATTCTTATGGGTTTTTTTTAAATCATGAATTATTTTCTTAATGTCTAAGCAGGCCAGTTGCCCCTTTTGCAGGGAGCAAACATCTGGCTTTACTTTCAATGATGCTTGGACAGTGATCAAACAAAAAGGCTGCCAATTAACCCCCTGTGATCTTTGCCATGTGCATTTGATTCCATTGTTTTTCCATTTGATTTATTTCATTCAAGCTTGATATCAAATCCCTTACCAAATTCAGATCTAGCCATGGCTTTCCCAGTGCTCTGACAACACTTCAAACTGCCAGAGGACTTAGACAGTTGAATTCCTCACTGTTTGAGTCTGCAGTGAACTGATCTGAGAGATGTATATCTGGGATTCGGAATAAAAGGAATACACAATAGTAGTACTGTGCATGGGGACTCTGTAAAAAGTAAAACAGGGAATCAGCTCAGATTAGAGCTAAATCTCTGCAAGAAATACTGTACAGTAAGTGTAAATTACTTACAGCAATGACCTGTTCTGTAGCTCATTGCTAGGATGCAAGTGGCAATAAATCTAGTGTAACAGAATAATTTCAATATCTACTTGGTGGTACTGGAATACATGGTTAGTAATGTTTATATACTGGTTATTAGTATTACTCATATATTAGTCAAAAGGTTTGGAAATGTAATGTGCAAACACCAAGGGCTTGTCTACACTTACCGGGGGATCGACACACGGCGATCGATGCATCGGCGGTCGATTTAGCGGGTCTAGCGAATACAAGTTTTAAGCAGAGTGAGACGACATTAGGTGAATGTCATGTCTGCTGACATCAGTTGTGGTGTGAGGTATCTGTCAGTACAGTGCTCGCAGAGCCATCAAACTTGCTATCAAGAAGGGACAAAATGAAACCATAGGCTAGAGCAGGGGTCGGCAACCTTTCAGAAGTGATGTGCCGAGTCTTCATTTATTCACTCTAATTTAAGGTTTTGCGTGCCAGTAATACATTTTACTGTTTTTAGAAGGCCTCTTTCTATAAGTCTATAATATATAACTAAACTATTGTTGTATGTAAAGTAAATAAGTTTTTTAAAATGTTTAAGAAGCTTCATTTAAAATTAAATTTAAATGCAGAGCCCTCCGGACCGGTGGCCAGGACCCGGGCAGTGTGAGTGCCACTGAAAATCAACTCGCGTGCCGCCTTCGGCACGTGTGCCATAGGTTGCCTACCCCTGGGCTAGAGTCTGATCTCATTCACTCCTGGGTAAATCTGGAGTAAGTTCGCCAAAGCCATGCCAGATTTACAGAGCGCTTTGGGGCAGGGACTGTCTCTGTTTTGTTTGTTTAGTGCCAGTAGAATGGGGTCCTGGTCTGTGACTGGGGTGCTGAGATGCCACCATAACAGAGGTAGTTGAGATCAGAGTTTGGTCTCCTGTTTTGCTGTAATAGCTTGGATTTTTGAGATTTTGTTACATGCTCAGATATGAGTGCAGTACAAGGCTTTGATACAACAAAACATTTAAGCACATGCTTAACTATAAACATATAAGTTGTTCAGCAAAGCATTTAAGCATGTGCCTGTGATTTCAGTGGGCCTATCCATGAGCTTAATGTGACTACTCACATGTTTAAATTCAAGTGTGTGCTTAAGTGCTTTACTACTCTGGGCCTTTGGATAAACAGATTTCAAATAGCTAGGGCCAACAAGATTAAGGGCTTAAAAATACAGGGTTTGGCTAATTTGGATAAGGTTTGGGTAGGAATCCAAAAGATATGAAATCCAAAGCTTTTCATGTTCAGCCATTCCCAATAAATATCCCATAACAATTCATTAGCCTGAAAGAAACAAATTGATGCTCTCAGTACAGCTGCTCATAGACTAGTGTCTGGCAACACATGAAACCTTCTCGGTCAGTTCAGCAGAGAGGCCAGGCATTGAGTGGGCATGGAGAGACCAACTTACTCTAATGCTGAGAGTTGGTCCCCGGAGGAGAAGATGTTGTGGCCCAATTGCAGTGAGGAAACACTTATTGCCACTGCTCATGCTCCGCCTGTTCTATAGGTAACTCCCTAGTTTTCAGGCATTATATTTAGATTATGGTAGCATCTAGAGGCTCCAACCAAGATCGAGCTCATTGTGCTAGGCAGAGTCCCCGCCCAAGTCCAACAGGTATTTGCAGAGAGTCTGAGTCTTCTGACACTTGAATTCATGTTTCTGACATTCTTTTCCCCGATACATGTTCTTACCCAATGTCAGCAAAACTATTCTGGCTCTTTCTGATGGAGGAGCATATGAAACATTCTATGTCTTCTCAAGAGACATTATTCAAACATTTGGCTATTTATATCTCGTCTGTTGCTCACCATGTTAACTCATGTCTAACTACTCCCCACCCCATCCACCCACAGCCTCACTCTTTTGTAGCCCTTTCTCCTCTCTTTGTTTTTTAAAGATCAAGACAGCTGGAAAATATTTTCCAAGTTTCCGTTTTTTAAAAAAACTTTCTATGATGGGTTGGAACCCCCATCTGGGATGCCACCTGATATGCTGGGGTCCCACTGATTCCACCCGTTCCACCAGCCTGGGTTTCCTCACCCTGTCCTTGCTGTGCCAGGCCCTCAAGCCTTCTCCAGCACACACACACAGCTGCAAATGGACACAAACACACTGAAATCAGCTTTGTGTGGGAGGAATCAGCTTGGGGATTGTCCAACACTCACATGCACAACTCCTTTGGGGTATATGCTCAAAATAATATTGTCTTGCGCTATATAGAAAGATCTGCACAGCGCAAACTCATAAAAATTCACCCTCTCCCTCAATGTGGAAAGACAGACAGCTTTTTGTCCCTCCTCCCCCCAGATATGAATTGCACAAACTGAGTTTTGAAATAAACAAGAAATAAGTTTAACTATAAAAGATAAATGTTAAGTGATTATAAGGGATAGAAAACAGAACAAAGCAGATTACTGAGCAAATAAAACAAAACACGCAAATGAAACTTAATACACTCAAGAAACAGGTTACAAAATGTAATTTCCCCCCCTAAATGTTGTTTTAGGCAAGTTGCAGAGTTTCTCTAGCTTAGAGTTCCAGTTATTTCTCTTTACAAACTGGACCCCTGTCTCAGTCTGGACTCAACCTCTGCTTTTCCATTCAGGTGTTTTTAGCAATCTCCTTCTTAGGCAATAGAGAAGAGTGCTGATTGATTTACTCCCCAGCTGTAAATAGAATTTACATAAGGTAGGAACCCTTTGTTTCCAGTGGAAAAATACCAGCAGTGTTCAAGGTGGTACTCTGTACCAGGTGACATTATCAGATGACTGCAGTGTCTCAGCAACAACCCAGGAAGCTCCTCGGGATGGTGGGAGATTAGTATCTTCAAAGTTCTATTGTCCTTCTTAAATGGCTCATTCAGGCTGATTGCCTACTGTCTGGTGGGCGTTACCCCAAATACACACACACTTGTAATTGTTACATAGGCAATATTCCTAATCTCAGCTACAGAAATGATACATGCATACAAACTGGATAATCACATTCAGCAAATCATAACTTTTTTCAATGACACCTCACACGACCCATCTTGCATAACACATATCTTAGTTATGCCATATTCCTATCATAACAATATTTCTATGAAGAATATGGGGTGTGACATCAGTTTCCTTCTATGGGGGCTCAGTTTATGATGAATAAATCGATCAAGAGGTGTTGGTGTTTTGTGATCAACCTCTTTTGTACAAATGTGTGTAAGATGGATCCTGCAGGTTTGATGTGTTATGAGCATAATGAAATAGGGTATTTATCATGGCATAAACCCAGAGCTAGGTACGTCTATATATTGGGTAAACAAAGCTATCAAGCTACCAACTGGGGGAGGAGATAGCATAACATCTTTGCCTCAGCAGAACAGTGAAGCTTGGTCTGGGCTTGGCTTTTCAAGGAATACAATGCAAATGTTTGCTGGACTATAAAGATGGGATGTGTGTGTAAACCTCAAGTGATAAGCAATTACATAAGAATGGCCATAATGGGTCAGACCAATGGTCCATTTAGCCCAGTATCCTGTCTTCCAACAGTGGGCAATGCCAGGTGCTTCAGAGGGAATGAACAGAACAGGCAATCAAGTGATTCATCCACTCCCAGTTACTGGCAGAGACTAGGGAAACCCAGAGCATGGGGTTTCATCTCTCACTGAATTGGCTAATAGTCATTGATGGACCTATCCACCATGAACTTATCACATTCTCTTTTGAACACATTCTAGTTTTGGCCTTCCTGACATCCCCGGCAAAGGATTCCACAGGTTGATTGTGCGTTGTTGTGTGTACCTCTCTGCTGTCTAGTAATTTCATTGGGTGCCTCCGTTTCTTGTCTTGTGTAAAGGAGTAAATGATGCTTCCTTATTGATTTTTATAGACTTCTATCATTGCCCTGTTTAGTCGTCTCTTTTCCAAGCTGAAAAGTCCTAGTCTTTTTAATCTCTCCTCCTATGGAAGCTATTCCATACCCGTAATCATTTTTGTTCCCCTTCTCTGTACCTTTTTCCGTTTCTAAAGTATCTTTTTTTGAGATGGGGCGAACAGAGCTGCATGCAGTATTCAAGGAATTGGCATGCCATAGATCTATATGCTGACATTATGATATTTTTGGTCTTATCTATCCATTATTGATGGTTCCTAATATTCAGTTAGCTTTTTCGACTGCTGCTGCACATTGAGCAGATGTTTTCAGAGAACTACGCACCATGACTTCACAATCTCTTTCTTGAGTGGTAACAGTTAATTTAGACCCCATCATTTTGTAGGTATAGTTGAGATTGTTTTCCAATGTGCATTACTTTGCATTTATCAACATTGAATTTCATCTGCCATTTTGTTGCCCAGTTGCCCAGTTTTGTGAGATCTCTTTGTAACTCTTCACAGTCTGCTTTGGACTTAACTATCTTGAGTAGTTTTGTATCGTCTGCAGATTTTGCCACCTCACTGTTTACCCCTTTTTCCAGATCATTTATGAATATGTTAAATAGGGCTGGTCCCAGCACAGACCCCTCGGGGACACCACTATTTACCCCTCTCCATTCTGAAAACTGACCATTTATTCCTACCCTCTATTTCCTATCAACGAGTTACTGATCCATGAGAGAACCTTCACTCTTATCCCATGACTGCTTACTTTGCTGAAGAGCCTTTGGTGTGGGACCTTGTCAAAAGCTTTCTGAAAATCTAAGTAGTCTATATCCACTGGATCACTCTTGTCCACATGTGTATTGATCTCCTCAGAGAACTCTAGTAGATTGGTGAGGCATGATTTCCCTTTACAAAAGCCATGTTGACTCTTCCCCAAAAGACTGTGTTCATCTATGTGTCTGATAATTCTGTTCTTTACTATAGTTTTAACCAATTTGTCTGGTACTGAAGCTGGTCTTACTGGCCTGTAATCATCAGGATTGCCTCTGGAGCCTTTTTAAAAAATTGGTGTCACATTAGCTATCCTCTGGTCATCTGGTACAGAGGCCGATTTAAATGGAAGGTTACTTGCCACAGTTAGTAGTTCTGAAATTTCATATTTGGATTCCTTCAGAACTCTTGCGTGAATACCACCTAGTCCTCGTGACTACCACTGTTTTATTTTTATTGAATCAACTTAGTGTATACAATATTGCTCTATTATAAAAGTGTATAGATTTGTTTTATGAAAGCCTATGACACACTGCAATTAATATCATAAAATGTATGCTAATACTATATAAGGAATTATGAACACTCATTAATATCATGCTTTACAGTCTGATCAGAAACAGGAACCGGTCTCCCAGAAAGGAGGAAACATCAAATCTATGTACCTGTCTCCTATGTAAATTAAGCATGGTGTAATCAAAATTATGAAAGCCCTATTTGCATACAGGGGGATGGGAAGCCCACGGGAAAGGAAAAGCAGCATCCTGCTTCTTGAAACAAGGTCATTGAACTTTAGGATATCTAAGCAAAGACAGAAGCCATCTTTGGAACTCATCACTAGATGGACACAAGGGAACAAGGCTTTCTCAAGCTGAGAAACCTGGGGGTTGGCATCTCTGGAAACTGAATCTAGGGTGAGAAACCTTCTTAGGCAAAGATCTTTCACGGAAACCAGCGCCTTGCACTTCTCTGGAATGTCCTGACTGACTGGAAGTCAGCCATGGCTGGGAAGAAGGAAGTTTGGTGAAAGAAACTATCTTGAACAAAGCCTGTACCTTGCCAGATTAAGTTTCAGGCTTTTAGAAAAAGTAAAACAAAACAAAATACCCGTCTATCTTCATTCCTTACACTTCAACTCATTTAATCCTATGTATATTTTAATAAATTGGTTTTATTTTACTGGAAAACTCTCCTAAAGTGTCAACCAGGGATTTCCCCAGTGTACAGGAATCATCTTGGGTGATAAGCGACAAAGAGTCCTGTGGCACCTTATAGACTAACAGACGTATTGGAGCGTAAGTCTATAAAGTGATACAGGACTCTTTGTCGCTTTTTACAGATCCAGACTAACACGGCTACCCCTCTGCTACTTGACACCTTGCGTGATGTGAGGCTGATCTCATTGTATCAGTGTCGCCCACTCTGCCAACCTGTGTGTAGGCAAGGACGGTCAGGAGTGGGCAGAACNAACAAAGAGTCCTGTGGCACCTTATAGACTAACAGACGTATTGGAGCATAAGTCTATAAAGTGCCACAGGACTCTTTGTCGCTTTTTACAGATCCAGACTAACACGGCTACCCCTCTGATACTTGACACCTTGCGTGATGTGAGGCTGATCTCATTGGATCAGTGTCGCCCACTCTGCCAACCTGTGTGTAGGCAAGGACGGTCAGGAGTGGGCAGAACGGTCCCTGTGGGACTGCTTCACGTGGCGTAGGCTATAGCAGCCTTTAGGCAGCTCTGTTATCCCAGTGTCCAGTTTGAATGGAGGATGGAGTAAAGTCAGAGCAGTTAGGGTTTTAGTCCATGATGCTTCATGGGTGGAAATAGAAACTGAATTTGGCCCCATAAATAGCGTCAGTACTAGGAATCTATACTTACAAAGATGTAGGGGAAGAGGTGTTACATGTCTGGAATGATAGGAGATTAGCTTAACAGGGAAAAGTTTTAGTTGTTGTTTTTTATATCAAGTGGCTTTAAGAACACAGGGACTGAAGCTCAATATTCAAATCTGGATGCCTAAAATTAGGCCCTTAACTCAGTAATTAAGCATCTACATGTTGATTTTAAAGTCTAGACGGGTATTTGCGTGCCTAAGACTGGTATTTAGCCAAAGCTGTGTTTAGGTGCCTGAATTTAAGCACTCCAGTCTGAAAACTAGTCCCCAGTGGCTGTGGGTTTGTATGCCTGTGGGGTGCTTTTCTGAACTGACACTGGGGAATCAGCTGAACATAACCTGGCAGGAAACAAGTAATAAGACGGTGAGCTATTTAGTAATAGGCTGTGGAGCCTATAATAACTGTCAGACCATGGCAGATGGAGGCATATGTTTGCTGTGTGGGAGGGCAGGAGGAATAGCTCCACATTTTTAGTCTTCTCCATGTGAGAAGCAAACCCATCACTTAACAGAATCTTCCACAAGTCTGACCCAAAGAGTTGTGCCACTGTTCGTGTTGCTTCTTGTCTCTTAGGGTACGGGCAGCCTGTTGAAAGGCTCTAACATAGTGCATATGCTCTCTGCGGGAATGATTCAAACGGCTCCGTGCAGCAGTTGACTGAATAGAGGCAGAGAGAAAAAAGCCAAGCTGCAGGATGAGACAGTGGAAGCTTCAGGGCAAATGTGACTGTTATCAGCTTTTTCCTAATAACAGGACTGGTGCCTATAACTTCTAGCTTGTTTTTCAAGATTCCCTAGGAGATGTGCTAGGCTTGATTTCCCGTCCGGCTGACACATGAATATTGTAGACAGTGCACATTGCAGAAGCAGGGCACTTTTGCCGTATTCAACCTAAAACCAAAAATAAAGGCTGGCTGCTTGTCAGCAGTGTTACTATCCCCCGGAACATGTCTAGGACAGCCAGGGCGTGCAAAGAATCAGTTCCAAGCAGCTAAAGGAAGGTCAGGTTCTTGCAGAAATGCAGGCAGACACCGAGAGAAAGAGCAACCCTCTTTGTTTTTCAGATCTGTTTCTATTGCTCCCTTCCATCAAACGTTGGGGACATGGATGAAATGGCACGAGCACACACCTGTGCATGCAGCCTACCTCTCAGAGGTGGCAAGAAGAGCCATGTCCTGCAAATAGCGAGCTCCACGCCCTTGTATCTCTCAGCAAATGTCTGAGAATGGAGTTGGCCTGTTCCCTGGCCCTGGGAGGTCAATAAACCGGGTTCCCTCAGGCCACCCGGGAGACCGAGTTCTGCACGTACGACTCCACCACCATTGGCTCTGTCATCATCCCCCTCATGTTTAAATCTGGGGCTTTTTATTTAAATGTCTCGGCTGACCTCAGTTGTCATGAAAGAGAGAGACGTTGCCTCCTAAGCAGCCGGGGCCCAAGAGCTGTGTAGCTCAAATCAACGCTTTGAATGGCAATTGGAATTGACTAGGAACCCGGTACAGTGACTGAGGAATGACTCTATCTTCCAACCCCATCTAGCAGGCAGACAGCTGCCCGGGCTGCCACTTCCAGGCTCCCTGCAAATGGAGTCCCACGTAAGAGTACATCATGGGCAAGACACCGTCTGGTCTGGAGGTTACGGAGGCAGGGATTGCTGTGCTGAGATCTGAATCGGGGGGACACTGAGCCCCAAGGACTCAGCTGTGGTGCAGATGAATAACGGCACCTTGGACACTGTTGCTCCTTGGCTGATGCCAGAAGCTAGAGAGAGCCAAGAGGAACTTTACTGCCAAGCACTTTAGCAAGCACCCACAGAAGTGGGGAAAGGAGTGACCTGCCACACTCGCAGGGGCCTCTCCCCAGCCTATTGGCTTTTCTTTCATCTTCAGCCATCTCGCTCGCATTCAAGTCTCCCTCTCAGCTAGGCCCAAGAAATCCAACATGCCGCAGCAGTCAGGTGTGCTGGCAACAAGCCATAAAGCCGGCGTGTCAGCTGCATGTGGGCGTCCAGGTTACCTTGCAAAATCCTGGAGCAGCCTCGAAGACCCTGAACAGTCGGCTGAGAGCCCTTCAGAACACCACACGGGAGATCACACCCTTTGGAGACTCAGCCAGAAATGGCTGGAGCCAATCTAAAGTGACACTGTCTAACACAACAGCGAACGCGAGGGACTTAACAAAATCCTGTGGTGAACTGCATGGGCATCTGCTGTCATATGTAAATAAGCCAGCACAGATGCCTAACCAGATGCATGTGGAAATGATCAGGGGCAAGGGATAAATCACACTGCCTTTTGGTATTCTCCAGTCCAGGCAGGCGGGCGCTTCCCATTAACAAGGGCATTCTGCAAAGAGCAAAGGACCAATTCCCTGCTTCTGAACCTTCCTCTTCCAAGACAGTTAGCAGATCCTGCAGAAGGTATTAGAGGCTATTGATGCACACCCAGTCTCCAGGCAATCTCATTGTCCCTATAGCCCATATGAGGTCAAAGCAGTCTGTCCTCACGCTACTCCAAAGGAGAAGGAGGTAAATATCTGGATCTTTTGGACAGGAAGTCATATCCATCAGCTGCCAAGTGAATGTGTATGGCTAGCAGAGTCTGGTAGTTAGCTAATGTGACTTGGGTTTCATTGAGCAGCCTGTTACTCTTGCATTGAGAGGGGTAAATAGGAGCTTTCCATGTATCATCTCTGTGCCATTCATTATATCTCCCCTGTGTTCTGTTTCTCCCAGATGTTTCTACTCTCAGTTCTGGTTGGCTTTATAAACAGGGATGAGTGATTCTGGCATGAATAATGAATATCTAAGAGCTAGGTGATCAAAGGCTCGCTCCTAGCAAACAAAGGGGCTATGAACATGGCCAACTGGAAAGTGAGTCAGAACTGGCACAAAATCCCATTATTGGTATTGCAGTGATGCTAAGAGGCCCTGACCTAAATCAAGGCTCCATTGTGCTCGGTACCATTACATACACATAGTGAGAGACCGTCTCTGCCTCAATGCGCTTACAGCCTAAACAGACAAAGGGGTAGGAGGGGAAACATAGAAGTGAAATGACTCACCCAAAGTCATGCACCAGGGCAGTAGCATTGCTGGGACTAGAACCTAGCTCTCTATGCACACTCCCTTTCTTGCTTTATCTTTCCCCTAATTCTGAACCTCGGTGGAGTGGGGACCCCTGTGTCCAGGCTGATGGTACAACTCTGGAGTGGATCCATCAAAAAGTTAATGATAGCCTTGTTAAATTTTTAAAAACAAATACATCCATTCCTACTGTGCGTTAACATTCCCCTGTAGATAAATAACGCAGGCTTTCTACAAGTACAGCCGCACAGTCATTAACCCCAGTGCTATTTGGTTACAGAACCACATTTTTAAAAGAACAAATGTAATTTATTCCCTGAAGTCTGCCAAGCATCTGTTAGACTTTAGATAAGTCAAGCCCTACAACTCCCATTGTCCTCATGCTCCAGTATTTGGAAGTTTTATGCACGATCATATGACTTCTTTTCTGAAGCCAGAGAGAAACTTCTGCAGACAATAGGGGAGACTCTAGCTTAAATTTAGAGAGGGGGGATAGTTCTGAAATGAAAACAGGGATCAGTTAGGTCCTGAACTTGGAACTGGATCTGCACAGGTTGATCCTTGGTGCCTCATTCACTGTTCACAAAGGCAGATCCCATTGCAGGAGCCAAGCTCAAGATAGCTAATGTCAATAGTGCAGCAAATCAGAGCTTGCTTAGGGCTTGTCTTCACTTACAGCCATGCCCGGCTGCAGCTGCGCCATTGTAGCACTTAGTGAAGACCCTACCTATGTTGACAGGACAGCTTCTCCCATCAGCGTCGGTTCTCCACCTCCCCAAGAGGTGGTAGCTATGTGGACATTCCTCTGATGGAATGCTGTGTACACCAGGGGGATTAAGTTGGTATAATTACGTCGCTCAGGAGTGTGCTGGGGCTGGTTTTGATCAACATCTTTATCAATGATCTGGATGATGGGATGAATTGCACCCTCAGAGCAAGTTCGCAGATGACACTGAGCTGAGGGGAGAGGTAGATATGCTGGAGGGTAGGGATAGGGTCCAGAGTGACCTAGACAAATTGGAGGATTGAGCCAAAAGAAATCTGATGAGGTTCAACAAGGACAAGTGCAAAGTCCTGCACTTAGGAAGAAAGAATCCCATGCACTGCTACAGGCTGGGGACCGACTGGCTAAGCAGTAGTTCTGCAGAAAAGGACCTGGGGATTACAGTGGACAAGAAGCTGGATATGAGTCAGCAGTGTGCCCTTGTTGCCAAGAAGGCCAACAGCATGTTGGGCTGTATTAGCAGGAGCATTGCCAGCAGATCGAGGGAAGTGATTATTCCCCTCTATTCGGCACTGGTGAGGCCACACCTGGAGTATTGCGTCCAGTTTTGGTCCCCCCACTACAGAAGGGATGTGGACAAATTGGAGAAAGTCCAGCGGAGGGCAACAAAAATGGTTAGGGGGCTGGGGCACATCACTTCCGAGGAGAGGCTGAGGGAACTGGGGTTATTTAGTCTGAAGAAGAGAAGAGTGTGTGTGTGGGGGGGAGGGGGAATTTGATAGCAGCCTTCAACTACCTGAAGTGGGGTTCCAAAGAGGATGGAGCTCGGCTGTTCTCAGTGGTGGCAGATGACAGAACAAGGAGCAATGGTCTCAAGTTGCAGTGGGAGAGGTTTAGGTTGGATATTAGGAAACACTATTTCACTAGGAGGGTGGTGAAGCACTGGAATGGGTTACCTAGGGAGGTGGTGGAATCTCCTTCCTTAGAGGTTTTTAAGGTCAGGCTTGACAAAGCCTTGGCTGGGATGATTTAGTTGGTGTTGGTCCTGCTTTGAGCAGGGGGTTGGACTAGATGACCTCCTGAGGTCTCTTCCAACCCTAATATTCTATTATTCTATGATCTTTGGACTACAAGGGGTAGCAATACAACTAAACGGGCATATGTAGTATGGCCTGAAGATTCTGAAATCTTGTGCATGCTGAATTTAAGCTTGCCAGCTCAGTAAATATGCATATTTGCAACCTCGTAAACATTTTCAATAAATCAAGGAAAGCGGTCTGAAATCCATCTAACTTTTGCGGCTGTATAGATCTTTAAAACAGTTACCGTAGCAGTTATTGCAGTTTTATGCCATTCAGAAGATTTTTTTTCTTATCCTAACTTATTTATTGATTTATTTTGCTTCCTGTTCTCTGTATAATGGGGAATTATGTCATCTTTAAAGCAAGATATATTTTCTATTAAATTGGAACTTGGCATATGCTGATTCAAAACAGACATTGAGCGTTTACGATACCCTATAGTGCTCAAGGCAGCTTATGTATGGCGTATAGTCAAAACATCTTGATGAAGCATTTATGTAGTATATCTAGCCTCGGGGGCATGGGCTAAGAGCCCCCTAAATGGGAAGCAAACTGTTTGCTCTGTCCAATTAGAGAGAGGAAGAAAGATCTGGATTTGAGAAAGATCTTTTTTGTTTTTTAAATGAGAGGCTGGATTGATATAAATGTAGGGACTTAGGAGGAGCTTTTCCTTGATTGTAGCGCCGGAAGGGACAATTATAATGATCACGTCTGACCTCTGGCATAAAGCAGGCCAGAGAATTCTACCCAGTGATTCCTGCATCAAGCCCATACCTTGTGTTTTCAAAACACCTAAGGGGTTTAGGAGCACGAGTCTTGTTAAATATCTGGACCTTACTCCCTTAGGCATCTTTGAAAATCCCACCATTCTTCACTTGGCTCTAAACAGCCAGAACAACTCTGATCCCAGGCCCTAGATGCTTTTACCCTCAATTAACAAGGCAGGCCTACAATTGCTACACCGAAACAAAATGGCGCAGCGTTTGTACACCCATCCCTCTCCCCTATGCACACAACCACCAAGCAGCAAACACATTACAAATCAGAATCCCTTCCCCACCCAAGTTCCCTGCATAACCACCACCAGCAATCACCTCAGCCCTCCCCAAATACTTACTGAGTGAGCATTGCTGTGTTTATCCATCTGCAAAGAGCAACTGTGGACTTCCAACTTGATCGACTTTTAGTTCAGTTTCAGAAAATAAAACCAAGCAAGAAAGAACAAAAATAAAGTATGTGCGCAAGAGAGAGAGAGAGCCCTGTGTCTCCTCTATGTCATTCAGCTTCACATAACAGCTGTGTCAATCAGCTTCACATAACAGCAGATTCTCCAGCAGAGTCTTAAAGGTGCAGTGCAGCAAAAGCAAAACTGTTCCATAGATAACTATGCATAACCAATATAGAATATCATTGACCCAAAGCAAAAACATCCTCCTTTAGGATAACAAACCCCAAAGAGCCCTAATAAGATTTTTAAAACCCAGAAATCCTAGGAATATATCCAATATATCTTAGGAAAATTGGTTGACCGAATTTGAAAAATAGCTTAAATGAAAGGCTTTTATTGAGCTGGTATGAGCTCTGGATTGACTTTGAAGTGCATTTTATCTGCTTTTGCTATGACAAACTTTTAATTATTCTTAATTTAAATGGGAAGAAACATAGTGGAGTGCAAGCAAGTAAAATGAGAGTATCAGGACTGACTTATGCCTGCCTTGGAGGAGGGGATGATGGGGAATGGTGGCTGGAGGACTTGTAATATGAAATATTAAGCAAAGTGATTGATTAATTACTATTACTAATGAAATGTACTATGAAATTGGGATTTTATTGTGTCATAAATCTCTTCTCTGGCTTTGCTATGTAAATATTAAAGCCACCTCTTGCTGAGAGGGCTTTCAGCCATGAAAGGGCCGGCTGGACTCTGTCATAGGGCCTAATCTATCAAAGGGATAAGTGACTCTGGCCGTGCTCTCAGTTCCCACCTTGGGGTCTGATTCGCCACTGCCTTGCCCATGTGCAGTCTCTTACCCCACTGGAAAGTGGGTGGAAGATGCCCCCAAATTGAGAATGGTGTGTGGGCCTGATCCGAAAGCCCAATGGAAAGGCTCCCCTTGACTTCAGTGGGCTCTGGATCAGGCCCTAAATGACTACTCAGGGGTGGGAATCAGGCCCATTGACTTCAATGGGCGCTGAAAGTGTTCAGCAAACTTCAGCAGGTGGGTCGTCCCTTGCTGTATCTGACCCATTAACAGATGGCCTATACAGAAGAACCTCTCTGACATTAGGCCTGATCCCAAGCCCAGTGAAGTCAATGGGACCCTTTCTATTGTCTTCAAGGGGTGTAGTCTCTGTGTGCCTCAGTTCTCCATCTGTAAAACAGGGATAATTCTTCCTTTCTCCTACCTGTTGTCTTGTCTATTTAGATTGTAAGCTCCCTGGGGCAGGGAGCATCTCTGTATGTACAATGCCTAGCACATCATCAGGCCCTGATCTTGGTAGGGGCTTCTCAGTATTATTAATTCTAATACTGGCCCTTTGACAACTTGAAATGAACTGGATCAAGCCTTTTTGAATTATGGAAGTGTGCAGTATGTGTGAGAGTGATTTCAGATCCTCTCTTCTCTACTCTTTCCCTCTCCACCTCTATAGGGTTCCCAACCTGTGTCTCGGCATTTTCCCCTTAGGTTATAGAAATAGCCAAATGCTTCATTATAAAAACATGGGCTTGGTAGGAATTTTTTTCCATTGGAAATAAATGGGTACACTTTGGAATATTTAGCAACTGACCTGATAAGGAAAAAAATTAGCTGACTTACATGCTGGCTCATTTCCACTTGTAGAATGACTCAGTGAAAGCAGATTCAGGTAGAGAATATTCAGTGTGCAGTAGATAGAATTGTGTTTTACCAAGTGAAAATGAATGAAAAGCATCTATTTTTTTATTTCACAACTCTGTCTCCTGTGGAAAGTACTGGAACCTTCTCCAGAAGGGCAGGCTTATGGGGCAAGATACAAACCAAGCATGTGACTTAGTTTTCCTGCAGGTCTTTTTCTTATGCTTGTCTATCTCTAATTTAAACGGTGATTGCTTTGATGATTAAATTCTAGAAAAGCAGCTCACTAGCTAAAGCACCCCTCATGGCCGGGCACAGCATCAATATACTCCAAGGACAGAAGGTACCATTGTTTTGATCATCTAGTCTAACCTCTTGTATTACACAGGCCAGAGAACTTCTCCAAAATAATTCTTTTGGAAGAACATCCAATCTGGACTTAAAAATTTCCCTAATTACTCTCCCTGTTTAATAAGTTGCACCTTGTTTTCCATTCTGAATTTGTCTAGCTTCAATGTCCAGCCATTGGATCATGTTAGACCTTTCTCTGCTAGANATTGCCCTAATTACTCTCCCTGTTTAATAAGTTGCACCTTGTTTTCCACTCTGAATTTGTCTAGCTTCAATGTCCAGCCATTGGATCATGTTAGACCTTTCTCTGCTAGACTGGAGAGCCCATTACTAAATATTTGTTCCACATATAGATATTTAGACTCATCAAGTCACCCCTTAACCTTCTCTTTGTTAAGGTAAATGTTTTTTGTGGGGCCTTCTCCATTGCCCCCACCAAACACCATTCAGGCCTGCTAGTGCTCCGCTTTGTCTTATGACTTGGACCACTGGCCTGGTCACATTCTGTCCTACCCCTTCTGAGTTACCCAAAGTCCAAACTTAATGCAAAGGGACACGCACTCTTCCACCCTTCCTGCCCCAGTCCTCAGCAAACTCTGCCACCATCCCATGCGCTGCGGTGTTCTTTCCTGCTCTGATACAGTGGGCTGGTTCCCAGGGCTTTCTCCCTGGAGGCCCAGTGCTCCTCAGGCTCCTGCCCTGCAGTCTATCTTCTCAGTGCTTCAGGAATTACCTTCTCCAGCCAAGGCCAATCCCAGGGTACCAACTCCCTCCCTCAACTCCTCCCCTTACATCAGCCTCCCTCTCTTCTCATCTGGGTTTCATCCTTAATTAAACCTGATACACAGCCTCCAGGTGCCATCAGGGACACTAACTGGGCTCACTGGCTTCCCTTAACCCTTGCCAGTGTGAGGTTCATACACCCCCACCCTTCACTAGATAGAAATAGTCCCCGAGCAGGCTGTTACAGGAGTACCCAGAAACCTCAGCTGAGATTGGGACTTCGTTGTCAGGCATTGTACAAGCACAAAGTAGGAGACCATCTTTGCCCTTCAGAGTTTCCAATCACAATAGACAAGACAGACAAAGGTCACACAGCAGGTCAGAAGCAGAGTCCTAGACTAACTCCTGCCTCCCAGACTGGTGCAGGCATCATTGGATTACACTGCCTCTCATCATATGCTTTATTAGTTTAAAAGACACTAGTGGGTGGTCTCTAAGCCCAAGGGCTAGGGAAAGATCAGGGCATATACAGCGGGAATGGAACATAAATTGTGCCCTAGAGAAATCAGGACCTATGAGATGGAGCTTCTGTGCCAGCTAAACAACTTGTAGAGTTGTAGGACTTGTAGACAAGCGGGATTTGTAGAGGTCAGCCTCGTGGTTTACATACGGAGGGTGAGTGTGGAAGACGGTGTAGATATGAGTGGGAGAAGGGAACAAAAGGGAATCAAAGCTGGCCTCATTGGTGGAGGAAGGTCTATCTTTGAAAATCTTGGCTAGAATCTTTTTTTTGAGGTGAGAGTTTAGCAAAGGAAAGAGGTAGGGGGTGGGATTTTCAAAGGCATCGAAGGGAGTTAGGCACCCAACTCATTGGAACTACAAGGAAGTTGGGCACTCAACTTCCATAGGCATCTTCCAGAATCCCAGGTAGAACCTTGACAGGCTGGTTGGGGCTAGCTTTGGATGTGTAAGGGCTGCAGGAATGGAGGAGGGATAATTTTCCCCAGGGAAAAATGGGGTGTTTTGAAGAGGCTTACTGAAAATACTGCAGGGATGCCTTGTAACAGGTGAATCTAGCAGTAGCCTGGCACGTTGTGTCCTCAGAGGTGGCATCAGTGCCACTGTCCCGCACTGACGCCATACATGCATTGTGCCACCCCAGCTCTGACCTAGGATAGCTGTTGTGCTTTTCTGAAATGCTGAACAGAACGCGAACCTGAAGAACAAAACACAGCCTGATACTAGTGAGGAATGTGTTACGTGAGAGCTCTCTGAAACTCACAGGTTTCTCAGGGACTTGTTTTGCTGGGCAGGTAACTGGGATAGTAGAAGATTAAACAAGACTTCCTGTTCAAACATATGGCCCTGTTCGGAAATGAAATCTGGTGCTACTGCCTGTCTCAATCGCTAAGATCTAGCAGGTAACATGACCTGCTCACACCACATGTTCTTCAGGTGCCTTGAGTTTGACACAGCTGCCACTTCCACTCCTTGTGCCTTAAATTAAAACTGCAGTCACCCCATCCTTTTGTAGCTAGAGGGCAACAGAACAAAGATCTTTATTCTGAACACTCCTCAATGTATAAGAACCCTCCCTCAGCCTAACGGCAGCTACTGGATACCTGGAGGGAGATTAAAGTGACAGTGAAATAAATGTCTACCCCTTGAACCTGGCTGGTGAGTGCGGGCCTGATCCTAAACTAATGTATGGCAAGATTAATCCCCAACATGGGGGAAATCTGTATGGGAGAGAGTATCTGCAAGAAGAACCTCGCAATGTTTTCACTGGGTCATTGCTACAGCTGGGCCAATAGCTCATTTGGTTGATTTGCTGGCAGCTCTGAAAAACAAAATGTATTTGGGGCTCGGTTCAACCACAGTGGAAAATTCCAAAGAAGTCAGTGAATTGAAAAAGTTGACACAACTTGTTTTGGTCGAAAGAATCACTTTGCTTCTGGGCATTTTTAAATTAAAAGCGAAGGGCTAGACTGCCAGAGGAACCTCAGCCTGGGGCCCAGACATTAGAGCATTCAGCTGGGCTGCAGAAGCCCGGGCTTCTGTTCTCTTCTCTGCCTGATGTGGAGAACAGATTTCAACTTGGCTTTCCTTGCTCTCGCGTGAATGACCTAACTACCAGGCTGCAGCGTTAGTCTCCCATTTGCTCACTCTGGCCCACTGACTATTCAAGTGTTTAAAACCCCGTAGAGCAGCTTCAACGGGGGAGAGCGAGAGAGCAAGCATCAGTTAAGGATAGCCAAGGTGGTTAGGGCATGCTGTGGGAGGTAGGAGACCCAATTTCAAATCCCTTCTCCCTGCCAGGCAGAGCGGGGAATTGAACCTGTGTCTTTTACATCCCAGGTGAGCTCTGCCCATGGGCTAAAGGTTGTAAGAGGCAGTATCCCCTCTTCCTCCAGCCACTTGTGAATGGGAGCTAAGTCCTGACTTTTTTTTCTGGCCAAAATGATTGTGACTTTGTGTCAAATGCACCAATAGTTTCAGGTTGACCCAAACTGCATTTTTGGGGAAATAAACGATTTGTCTGAAATAGTTCGTGCCCATCACTCACAAGGGAAGGATTGCCTCCGCTGTGTGGAAGGCTGAGATGGCCTGGCCTGCCAACTCATGTGAAGGCGCTCCCAGACACCAGCATTGTCTCTGCAAAGCATTGGCCATCTGTAAACCCTCCCATCTGCCCCAGCTCTCTGGCAGGAAATCCCCACCCAGCAGATGGCCCTGAAGCCATCTTCCTGCAACCTACAGTACAGACGGGGAAAAGTGTTCAAGCTAGTCTTAGCCAGGAAGTAATGGTGGAGCTGTCTGGGGAAAGATGCCATCCACCCTTCCCAGCTGCAGATCCCCATTCCCACATAGCCCCAGAGGGACTTCTGCAGGGTCTGGATCAGGAGAACAAGGCCACAAAAGAAACATTCCTCATTTTGTGCCTTGGTTCCCCTGGGGTTTGGAATTGGCTGGGTTTTCAGTCCTTTCCCCTGTCAAAGGAGGACGGGGATCAATGACTTGGCTCAAAGATGACTAGAGGAAATAGCCCAGTGAACAGAATGGGAGTTGACTGGGTAAATTTCATCAGCTTTGAGAATCGCAACCTGGGGTCTCACTATGTGCACAAGTATAATTCCAATAGAAGTCAATAGGATTTCTGCTTCTGTAAAGAGGTCTGCAGCTGAGGGCTGCACACTCTTTGATCAGGGGTTATAAACCAGTGCTCGGTCTCTTGTTACAATCAGAATCTCAAGATTAAAAGGATTTTCTTTTGGGACTTGACCAGAGAAAGATCATAGGAAACTGTAGGCCGTTCTTGCTGCTCTGTGCTCCAGATGCTAGTACATTATACATGCTCACCTCAGGACAAGGTTTCTATTTTATTATGAAATTAAAACAATCTGTCCCTCTCTTCTGGGGAGGGGGAGCTTTTTGTGGCTTAGGGCTTTGGGGTAGCTATGGGTCCTTTCAGTGGGAGTTATGACAATCAAATAACAGGAATCAACCCAAGGGAAAAAATACCTATAGAATGGGGAAAAAAGAGGAAGAAACAAGCAAGAGGGAAACGTACAATAGTCCACTCACTGTTAAATCCAATGACTGCAAATAATAAGTGCTGCTTCCCCAGGAGCAGAGGATCCAGGCATGGGGAGGAAACTATGCTGCACACCGTGGTAATGGGTAATGTGGATTCTTGCACATTGGTTTCAGGGGGAGAATTTTCCTCTGCTGCTAGGCTGTAGCTGAAAGAGGCTTCAGGTGACGCAGGTAGTTACTGTTTCCCATCTAAATGTCATGCAGTGCATATAAATAACAAGTTGATGCATCTGTACCTGCAATTCAGTTGATCGCTTTCCTAATTATATGGCATATATCTAGGTGGGCAAAAACATACTAAAATAGCCACTTAATTGGAAACTGGTTATATTTGTGTGCCGAGGGTTTCTAATATGTCTCAGGTTTGTTACAGCACCTTTTTGTTCTGAAGGGGTCCAAACCGGGAGCCTGGTTCTCTTCTCTTTACACCAGTGTAAATCAGGAGCAACTCCAGTCAGTGGAAAATATAAAACAGAATCTGTTCATCCAGAACTCAGTTGCAGCTACCCTATGGGTGAAATGTGGTAGCTGTCTTAGCATGCATTTAGGGACAGGCAATGAAGAGGAATGCCATCTCCAATTGAAAGTGGAGGGGGAATCTGAGGTAGTCGCAGTGCAACTACTCAAGGTGGAATTTGGCCAGGAAACAAGGGCTAGCATCCCCTCTCCTGCAAAAGTTGCTACGTGCTCCTTAACAAATGTAAGTGGAAAGGGACTTGGTTTTACCTTTCTTATGGGAGGCAGCACCCCCTTGCAGCACAGTTCCCCTCCCATTATGCTGGAGCACTTGTTCAGCACTGAGGCTTGCTCGACACTTAAATTCGGTCAATGGTGCTAGGTCGGTCTGGCGAGTGTGTGTGTGTGTGTGTGTGTGTGCGTGTGTGTGAAATACCCCTGACTCTGCTGCCCTAACCCCTGTGTAGACACAGCTCTGTTGATGGAAGAACACTCCATTGAATGTAGCTAGCTTTGTTCAAGTAGGTGATGTTCCCAATACCGATGAAAAAACCTTTCGTGAGTGAAGGCTGTATCTACTATGGAGATTATGTCAGCATAGTTATACCAACATCACCCCATAGTATACAGACACAGCCTGACGCAGAGAGAGAGAGAGACTCTGCCACTTCCTATGGCTGCGCATGACTTTCTGTAGTATTCTAGGTACGCCCCCAGACTGAGACTCACCTTATTTGGCTTGTGAGATCTGACAAACAGCACAATTCAAGGTGAGAATGTCGAGGTTCTTATGCAAAATGCTTTAAAATGCTTGTACATCAGTAAGCAGAACTAGATCAGCTGCCTTCCTTTATGATCCATGGAAATAAGATTAACAATAAGACACAAATGCAGCCCTCTGCTTTCTGTTGCTTCCAACAACTGCAAACAAACATGCAAAACAGGGAAAGATGAACTATCCCAGACGTATAAAAATCGTTTTCTAAAGCCCCTTTGTTCTTGCTGAAGTGCAGCGTGTACAATGGATTGCTATCCTTTCCAACTGAACAGAGGAGGAAAAGAAACTATTAAAAAAAAACCCTACAGGCAGGGAGGGAAGAGAGACAGATCCTGCAGCTGGGATTAATCAAACTAGCCTGCAATTCATTTAGGAAAAAACATTTCCACAAAGATTTCTACATGTGCATTCATCCATGTTGCTTGCATTGCCGTACAGCTGCTTAGGAATCATCTTCTTACACATACTTTTATTTTCTTGGACAGTCATGCAGTCTATGCTAGCCTCTAGCACTGGATGATTGCTTATTGGAATAGAGGCAGCTAGGTATGAAATGAACAAACTGTATGACCAGCTTTTCCCCCTTGCTTGCTGTTTTTAATAGCTGTTGCCTTTACATTTCTAACTGGGCTTAGTGGTCCTCCTGCCCCCGTATTGTCCCATTATAAAAGGACATGTCGCACGGAGTTGCCGGGGCATGCTTGTGTCACGTAGTCACCGGGGGATGCTCAGGAACTGAAGCCAGTCAGGACTCTGGGGGAGCCTCCTCTCTTTGGGCTGGTCCACACTAGGGGCGGGATCGAACTAAGGTACTTCGACTTCAGCTACGCGAATAGCGTAGCTGAAGTCGAAGTACCTTAGTTCGAACTAACGCGACTTACCTCGCGTCCGCGCGGCGCCGCGATCGAAGTTCGCGGCTCCCACTTCGACTCCGGTAACTCCGCTCGCCCTGCAGGAGTACCGGAGTTCGAAGTAGCGCGTTCGGGGATCGATTTATCGCGTCCAGACAAGACGCGATAATTCGATCCCCGATACTTCGATGGCTACCCGCCGATTTCGGCGGGTAGTGTAGACGGGGCCTTTGAGCGCACTGTCTCTAGGGAAAGAAGCTTACACAGCTTCGACCTTCCTGGGTCTGACCTCGGAGCATTCAGCATCCCCTTCCACAGCGTGTGCTTCCCGCAGCGAGTCCTCCCGGGCGGGGCTCCTGCGGAAGCCAGAGGGCCCTGCACCCCAGCTCCGCAGTCAGATGTGACTCTCAGCCAGCCGGTAAAACAGAAGGTTTATTAGCCGACAGGAACACAGCGTAGAACAGAACTTGTTAGCACAGAAATCAGTGACTTCCTGCCAAGTCCATCTTGGGGGGGGAAGGGAGCCCAGAGCCAGGGCTCTGGCCCTCCCCCTGTGCCCTAAGCCAGCAGAGACTAACTCGCTTCCAGCTGCCTGGCTCCTGCCCTGTCGTTGCTCCTCCTCCGGCCTTTGTCTCGCTTCCCAAGCCAAGAGTCACCTGGTTGCATCCCCCTCCTGGGTCTCAGGTTGCGAAGAGGCGGCCATAGCATCCCTGCAGGCAGCTGGAGCAACCCCCACAAAAGTCACACACGCTTATTCCCACCACCTAGACATTGGTGCAATACAAAGGGAAACTGAGGCACACACAGCATTCATGCAAAACAGTGAGACTCACATACAACATAACAAGGGAAAATCCCCACTTCATTACACCTTGAAAGAGAGCATCGTCCATTTTGAAATGGCTCTTTTGAAATAACTGACCGAGAAGTAGATGGATGCTAAAGGAAGGTCTGTTGTTGTTTTTTTTAAAGGGACACTGGAGATAACAAATTAACAGGAGACTATTCACATAGAGAAGCCAGCAGCGACATAGACTGATGTGCAGAAGAGCTTTGATTTACTAGGTAACTTCTAGGAACACTTGTGATGAAGGGATCCTGTCCCAGCCTTCTCTAAGAATATATTTTTGACCAAAGACTGAGGTTGCCACTGGCTTACACACTGTGACCTGGCTCTTTGGAGTTAGATAGAACTGGTGCTTGGAAGATCAATACAAGGAAAAGAGACATGATACAAAAGGAATGATTATTTTACAGCAGAATTCCAAAACTGTTACCAAGTTTTCTCCTCTTAAAATATGCCTGGAGAGAAACTTTTCGCAGTAATCTTTCAAGATGGTATTAACTGCCACTGACTTTATTACACTGAGCCAACATGAGACATGTGCATATTTTAATCACAATGTTTTAAGAAACTACTCCAAGGCAGTGAAATAATTATTAATCACTTCCCTGCAATTTCAGGGACCTCAGATGCTGGTTCACCTTGGTCCCTTCTATTCTCTGCCTGTGGCACATAATAAATCTAGTCTTGTGTGTGCGGTAATATTTTAGTCTCATTCTAGTTGTTGGGTTTAGTGTGCAGCTGTTGGGTAGTGTGGGTGGCTTTTGCTATACAGGAGGTCAGAGCAGATGCTAGAGTGATTCCCTTGTGGCCCCAACCCTGACTAGTTACTGAATAAAAAGGTGGGACAGTAGAAACACAAATGATCCAGAGCTGTCTCAGAATCAGGGTATGATATACCCAAGTCTGTCGTGCTGCGAAAGGCTAAGGAAGGACTCTGTGATGTGTACTGCCCCTCAAACCTAGGACCGCTTTTATATCCACTCCTGGCCCAACTAAGGGAGGTAAGAGTCATTCTAGGTTGTGCTATACTTCCTATGGCCCCAAGCAGCCTCTTTGGGAACTGTGGCACTCTCCCTAGGAACTGCAAGGCGGTATGGTAAGACGCCGGTGCTACGCTATGTGAGCATTCACCTTATGCTGAAGGAATTCCTAGTTAGCTGGTTAAGCCAGCTTTATGGTCCTCTTGGTCCACCCGAGCAGCATGACAGGGCCATAGTGAGGGATAAGAGCTAGTCCTTTGAATTCATACTCTGGAGATGAAATAAGGCAGCGGGAATTATTGCAAGCAACTGGAACTGTGAATTGCTCAGAGGTCACTGTTGCTCTGCATGTGTTCTTATTGCCCAGGAAAGATCCATGTTTCGTATGCAGTGCTCCTAGCTGGGGAGGAAGGGTGATCACTGGCCTAGTTTGTTGGGGGGCTAGGCTGGGACTCAGAAGTCAACAATTCCTTGCTTGACCACAGACTTCTTGTGTGAGCTTGAGCAAGTCGCTTAGGCCAGATCCTCAAACAGATTTGGGTACCTGACTCCCTTTGAAATCAAGAGAAGTTTGGCTCCTAAGTACTTTCCAGGATCTGGGTCTTGTTCAGTCTGTGCCCCAATTGCCCATCTGCAGCATGGGGGTAATAGCACTTCCTTTCCTCACAGTGGTGTTTTGAGAATAAGCATGTTAACGACCGAGGTGCTCCGACACACCAGTAATGGAGACCACGGGGTGCCCTTGATGGCATATCAGCATGGCTCCTTGATCCCACAATTTTCTGACTTAGACGTCAGAGCGATGGCCAAGTCTGTGCTTGGGAGGGGCAAACTGCTTTGGCTCAAATGACAATTGACTCCAGTTGTTGTTCAAAACTCAGATTTGCACCTGTTTGGAGGACTGAAAAATGCTGGGGTTTTTTACATGCAAGGGTTAACATTTTGAATGCACTTTCAGGTGGCAACTCATTACTACTGACCTGCCAAAGCCATGAAGCACCGCACCTCCTGCCTCTCCTAACACAAATATTTGTACTGTTCTTTAAACCTGATAGCTAAACCAAGCAGAGTGCCAGCTCCAACTCCCCGCATGTCTCTCTCAGAAGTTCTCTTCTGCATGGCATCACCAGCTGAAACTTTCCCTCCCTTCCCTCTTGCTTGGCTTGAGAGGAGGCATTGATGGAGGACCCCAGCCATTGCACAAGGCATTCCCGGCAGTCTCAGCCCCTTTCAGGAGCCAGTCAGCTAGAGCCAGCCCTCTTACTGAACTTGAGGGGCACACCTGTGCCCAGCCCGGGGCCAGGCATTCCCCAGAGAAAGGTACCCAGAACATTCCTCTAGGTTGCCTTGGAGATGTGTACTGGTCAGGCTATGACATCACATACAGCTCTGCCCAGTTGAGGGCTTAGATATATTGTTGATGGGGAGTTTTTCCTTCCCTCAGAAGCATCAGGGATAGGCCACTCGCAGAGGCCAATCTTGGACTTGATGCAGCCTGGAATCAAGTCCGACAGAGCCTGTAGGACACACAAACCAACTGGAATGCCAGGGGAGCGACAGTTATGTCTGATGCCCAGGGCTTGATTCTCCACTTGCTTAAGCTAGTTTGACACCAGCTGTTTTGTTCCATTGACTTCAGGGGAGCTGCTCCTGATGTAGACCAGGGTAAGTAAGAGGAGAATCTGCTTCTCTCTTTGGTGTTAGCTGCATATTCTTCCAGCAGGGGCCTGGCCCCACACTCGCCCAACAGAGGCAGCTCCTCTCCTGTGTTTCCTGCCGCAAAGCATTGCAGCGCCATTCCCTCCCATTTGGCCTGGCTGCCCCTCCATCCCCAGAGCGGAGAGCGGAGCCCAGCCCCACGGGACAGGAGCTGCTGCTACAGGGTGACTGCAAGGCAAGTATGCTCTGCAACACTCCCCATGTGGTCCTCCCCTCCCTTCCAGCCCCAGTATCTCCACCCCCATGTAGATAAAATGAAGACCACAAAATTGCTGAAAAATCAAACAAATTATATATAACCCCCCCCCCCCCCCCCCCTCCCCCCCCATTACCTCCCCCCCCATGTAAAAAAAATGAAGACCACAAAATTGCTGAAAAATCAAACAAATTATATATACCCCCCCCCCCCCCCGCTTGCTCCATGAAGCAACTAACTCATCTTGCTAGGAGTTTCAACTAAGCAGTTGAATGTAGCTGTTAATAAACATATTTTGTGATTGTTCTAATTGCACTGTAGCGTCTTCACTAACTTCTACTCCATAGATGGTATAAAATCCTCTATATAAGAAACTTTTCATTTATGTCTGTACGCTACAGCCATATTTGTGCAGAACAAAGTGATCATACATGGCCTAACCCAAGCTGTTATGATTTGGGAAATACGCTCAGTTAATTAAACCAAGGGCAAAAGACATCTGCAACGCACTTTGGGAAAATCTGTAGAGATTTCCAACCTCCCCCGCCACCCACCAAATCTGTAGGCTTCCTAAAGCAGGGATGATGCTTTTCATTTTCTATTCTATTTGCCTTTATTCATATTTTAATGCTAGGTAATACCATCTGAGACAAGCATGATAATTGAAAAATATTCATTGGCTCATGAAAGTGAATTGCCTTAGCTACTGCACAAGTTTAAGAGAAACTTTTATGCAAACTTTACTGTTGGCTCAACTCAAAGCCCATTAAAGTCGATGGAAAGACTCCCATTAACTTTGATTGGCTTTGGATCAGGGATGAGTGTAACATTTTGTGTTTGTTTGTTTTTTTTAAGCTGGCATCCTAATAATCCTTCCTTTTATTCTAATTTTCAAGAGAGAAGCAAACTTCTCATTCATCACCATAACCCAAATGCTATTTTCATAGTCCGGACGTGTGGGGTGAATTGTAACAGGCCATCCTTTATCCGAGGATTCACAGCCAAGCAGCACAGTAGCTGGATGTTCTGGTGCAGTGGTTGGTACTGAAAAGGTTAAGAGTGTTGCCCCTTAAATATTCATAATTAAGATTGAAAATCTTGCAGACCACTGGGGGGGGGGGGGGGGGGGGGGGTTTTTTTNCTTGGTGTGATTATTTCAGCCTCCCTGCAGACTCAGAAAGTCAGCAATTTACACTACGATAGTTATTTTCACAGCCAGAAAGTGTTTTCTAAGTGAAAGCTTAGAGGCTGTAGAAAACAGGAAATCCCTGGGGAGACCCTAATTTCTCAGAATTTGCAGACTTTTCGCAGCTGCAGATTTTTGTGGTGCCTGGGCATGACCTTTTGAAATATCTGTAAAGCTGCAATAGTCTAATCATAACAATAATTAATAATGCTTTCCTTATAGTGTGTCATTTGTTTATATCTTACATCTGGGCTCTCGAAGGACTTTACAGACCTTCATTAATTAACTCTTCCAGCCCCTAGTGAGGTGTGTAAGGGCTATAATGCCAGTTTTACAGATGGGCAAACAGAAGTTAATGGACTCCTGAAATCACCCACTAACTCCACCTTTAACCCTCTCCAGCCTGCTTAGTAACTGGTTGAGAGAGCATTAGCAAAGGACACCCTAGCCCTATCAATTGTTTCTCTGCTGTCTTAGCAATGTCTCACTTACGTTGTCCCTCAATCAAGGGATGAGGTGCGTTCCTGAAGCCTTTGAAAGGGCGTAGCTTACTCCCTCACCTCAGACCTGGTTAGCAACTGTGTCAGGTGGGTGGAGGGATAGAGCCAAGGCCAACTTGCTCCCAGGGGGAGGGTATCTAGAGAAGCAAGGACACATCAGACCCCAATGGAAGATCAAGCAGTGGGTGCAGGACGTCATGTCCCTTTACCACTGGCTTGGCTAAGTGAGGCAAAGGTAGTCGAGCCCTAACGCTCAACTGCCATTGAATTGGGTAAGGGATTGGGCCCGACGTATTATTGTGAGTTTACTGATTCACACGATCCACTAGATCGTTCTGTGGCCATTTGCTTTATCATTTCTACCGCTGGTCAAAACTATTCCTTTGGAATTAGGGATTTTTAAGAATTGAAAAATAGCCTTTTTCTAAAGGAGAATTTGTCACAGAAAATTTGCATTGCCTAGACATGTTCTATTTTTTGGTTGAAAAAAGGAAAACCTGAAAAATGTTCAAAACTCAAGAGCAATGCACCAACAGTTTCTCTGAGCCCCCCACCCTAGAAATCCCATGAAAGAGTTTGAAAAAGCTGAAAAATCTTTTTTTTCACAGAGTTTGACATAAACTACTTACCACGTTCTAACCATCTGAAAATAACGAACATCTTCACGCGTCTTTATTCATGATAATTTATATTGCCATAGTGCCAAGAGCCCTAATCGTGAACTAGGACCCTAGCGTGCTAGGCGCTGTACAAACACAGACCAAAATATGGTCTCCGCTCCAAAGAGTTTGCAATCAAAATTTCTAGTCCTAGTCTGGTTTTTTATTTTGATCACTGCTGCATATTTCACAATGCTGTAATATTATTACATTCCTGCCATCAAGAGAGTTCTACAGTTGTCAAGATTCCTTTCAAAATACTGTATTAATTGCTAGTATGTTTTTCTTGCCAGCTACAGAATGCCTGTAATCTGCTTCTTACAAATGACTGCTCCCTGAGGGGTGGGGAGGGGGAAATAAATCATATATATATATTTGGAACCACTGTTGATTCAATACTTAGAAAATGCATTGGTGGTAATATTGGCTATAATTCTCTTGAGATAGATTAATTATAAACATGTAGAGAGGCAATCAGGAATCTGTTCTTGCTGTGACATTGAACAAAGAATACCAAAGAGAAGGGAAGGGTGGCTTGAATTCAAACTAAGGCATGTAATACTTCCAGAGGCCAGATGGCATACAAAACAGTGTTAAGGACCCGTTGTTGCAACCGGGGAGGGGTGTTGGCTTGAACAAATAAGAAATTAGAGCATTATGCTCCAGGGCCTGCTAGACCATCCCTTTCCCTAATCATGACACACTAGAAATGCTGCATCAAAACAAACAATAGCATCACCCAAGCCTAAGGAAGCAATCAGGTAGGGGGAGTGCCTACAATACAGCTTCTTTTGTGATATTAAGATGAACAGGAGGCAGAAGTGCCACGGAATTACTGCAGGTCCTTTTATTTTATTAGTTGCCTGTGGGGGGGGGGGGGAGGGGTTTGGGGGAGTGGAACCTGAAAGAACAAGTAGATAGAGATTAAGACCAGCATTTTCAGAAGTGGCCACTACTTCTAGCAGAGGCAACACATGGGGAGAGGGCATGGGGGGGATATGTGCCCCCCCCCCCCACTGATTTCTTGCTTGGCTTGTACTGAGCATGGTCACATGGACTGAGCATGCTCAGTAAAACTGCCGAAGCCTGCTGCCCTCACTCTGTCCCCCTCTCCCTCCCACTATCAGCAGCCACAGGGTGCCTCTGGCTTCTAGGAAATATGTCTACACAGCAAAAAAAACCCTGTGGCACCAACTTCTCAGAGCTCTCAACTGACTCAGGCTTGTGCGGCGGGGCTACCAAGAGCCATGTAGATATTCTGGCTCAGGCTGGAGCCCGGGCTCCGAAACCTGGCAAGGCAGGGAGGGGTTTGAAATGTGGGTTCCAGCCCAAACCTGAATGTCTGCACCAAGAGAGCCACAGGAGTCCAAGGCAGTTGACCCAGGGTGAGACTTGCTGCTGCGGGTTTGTGGCTTTTTGCTGTGTAGACATACCCCAAAGAGCCTTCGTTTCTGGTTGTTTGACATTTGTTTTTCACATGGACCTTGGGTCACAAATGGGGGTCACAGAAAGTCACGGGCTACTTCTGGGGAGGTGGATGTGGCTGGTTTTGAGCTAGTGTATGTCATTAATACAGAAGAGAAGGTGTGCATGTGTACATGCTCACTTCAGTTGGGGGATAACAGAGTTAATGAGCACAATACGTGGTGTCACGTAGGCCTATGGTATGTGATTGTGTAGCTGTGACTACACAGCACATTTTTTTCCTTGTGTTGTTTTACCTGTCTCTAGCACCTCCTGGACCTCCAGCCTCTTCCACTTTCCCCCCCTTTTTGTCTTTTTCCACTAAAGGCTTTTTTTTCCCCCTCCTTAAATCCGTTGTAGTTGAAAGGCTGAATTCTGCTCTTATTTCAATGAAATCATGTGAAGTGCAATTCTACCTGTAAAATGAATACAACTCCTCTTGTTTAGAAAAACATCGTGGCACTTTGTTTTCAGAAAGAAACATGCTGGTGTGACTTTTGTGGCAGAAATTCCACATGTTGGGAGGGTAGAATGCAATATTGATCTGGTGTATTCTAGCTGGCTTTTCTTTCTTTTTTTTAATGTCAGCTGCCGCTCTTCAGAGGTTTGGAATATTAGAAATAGTCCCAGGTGAACTGAATTAATGGGCAGAGTGCAGGTTTGGTGGCTAAAGGTGCAGGAGACATGCAGCTTATTCTCTGGCTCTGCAGTTTATCATGTAATTTCACTCCACACATCTAGCAATATCCCTTAACTCTGTTTGGGGGCATTGATTCATTACTGCCTCTGATGGGGAGAAGTTCAATTAGTGAATCACAAGCACGGATCATACACAGTGGAAATCAGAGGACTCAGATGGCGTCTTGTGGGTTAACCAGCAATTGTTGCTGCAGTGAAAGAGAACAGTTACAGAAGCTGGCTAACCACATCAGAGAGGCATATGCTGAGCTGCCGGGCACCACAGGAGTCTGCCCAGAAGGAGATGTACTCTTTAATATTCAAGATCTGTTTAAATCATTGGAAAGATTCCAATATGCAAGCAGCACAAACTTTCAACTGTGTTGTTTATTAGGAGCAATGAAACTAATGGGGATATCACTTACCCCAATATACTGCAAGTGATGTTTTGAGAATGCCATTTGGAATTTGAGGAAAAACTCCCATTGAATTCACTGGGCTTTGGATCAGGCCTTAGGTCACTGCAAAAATGGTATTCAGCCAACAACAAATCACAAATGGCTTTTAATATTGAGCTTCTGATAATTTCTGCAATTTCCCTAAGCTGTTTTCTCCACCATTTGGGGTGTGTTTGAACAAGTTTGAAGACCTTTCGGTTAGAAGACCATGTGCTTTTTGTATGTTCTCAATGGTTATTTCTACCACTTTGTCTGTTTTTTGCTTCTCTCCTTTTCACCTACCCTTTCGCTAAACATAGGTATTTTAAATATGTAGGAGAAAGAAAGGCAGTAAAAAAGAGGCAAAGAATACTGAAATCAAGATACTGCATGTACCTTGCAAGCAATTATAGCATTGCCACTTTTCTTAAGAGATTCAAGCCAAAGCCCTGATCTTGCAAAGACATGTGCACCTGTTCGACTTCACGAAGTAGTCCCATTGATATCATTCTTCTCATTCCCTCTCAGTGCCTGTGTTCCTTTCAAGTACATGATTGTCCATTGGAAAAGTCATCTCAGCTGGGGTGGTAAAGAAAAGTTTCTTGTTTCTCCAGTGGATGGTGACTTTAGGTGCATAGGTGATCTATGAGCTAAGTTCTCCTTCTTAAAATGCTTGATGGCATAGAAGTTCAGGGCTGAAGAAGAAATGCATCTTGCTATTGTTGAATTTGAGCTTTCCAAGATGATAGAATCATAGGACTGGAAGGGACCTTCAGAGATCATCCAGTCCAGTCCCCTGCACTCATTGCAGGACTAAGTATTATCTAGACCATCCCTGACAGGTGTTTGTCTAACCTGCTCTTAAAAATCTCCAATGATGGAGATTCCACAACCTCCCTAGGCAATTTATTCCAGGGCTTAACCAGCCTGACAGTTAGGAAGTTTTTCCTGCTATCCAACCTAAACCTCCCTTGCGGCAATTTAAGTCCATTCCTTCTTGTCCTATCCTCAGAGGTTAAGAAAAACAATCTTCCCTCATAATTAATGTTTTCTAGACCTTTAATAATTTTTGTTGCTCTTCTCTGGATTCTCTCCAGTTTGTCCACATCCTTCCTGAAATGTGGCACCCAGAACGGGACACAATACTCCAGTTGAGGCCTAATCAGCGTGGAGTAGAGTGGAAGAATTACTTCTTGTGTCTTGCTTACAACACTCCTGCTAATACATCCCAGAATGATGTTGGCTTTTTTTGCAACAGTGTTACACTGTTGACTCATATTTAGCTTGTGGTCCACTATGACCCTCAGATCCCTTTCCGCAGTACTTCTTCCTAGGCAGTCATTTCCCATTTTGTATGTGTGCAACTGATTGTTCCTTCCTAAGTGGAGTACTTTGCATGTGTCCTTATTGAATTTCATCCTATTTACTTCAGACCATTTCTCCAGTTTGTCCAGATCATTTTGAATTTTAATCCTATCCTCCAAAGCACTTGCAACTCCTCCCAGCTTGGTATCATCTGCAAACTTTATAAGTGTACTCTCCATGCCATTATCTAAATCACTGATGAAGATATTGAACAGAACCGGACCAGAACCGATCCCTGCAGGACCCCACTCGTTATGTCCTTCCAGCATGACTGATAACTACTTCCAGGGAACAGTTTTCCAACCAGTTTTGCACCCACCTTATAGTAGCTCCATCTAGGTTGCATTTCCCTAGTTTGTTTATGAGAAGGCCATGCGAGACAGTATCAAAAGCTTTACTAAAGTAAAGATGTACCATGTCTACCACTTCCCCCCTATCCACAAGGCTTGTTACCCTGTCAAAGAAAACTATCAGGATGGTTTGACACCATTTGTTCTTGACAAATCCATGCTGACTGTTATTTATCACCTTACCTTCTAGATGTTTGCAAATTGATTGCTTAATTATTTGCTCCATTATTTTTCTCGGAATAGAAGTAAAGCTGACTGGTCTGTAATTCCCCGGGTTGTCCTTATTTAACCTTTTTATAGATGGACACTATATTTGCCCTTTTCCAGTGTTCTGGAATGTCTCCCATCTTCCATGACTTTTCAAAGATAAACGCTAATGGCTCAGATATCTCCTCAGTCAGCTCCTTGAGTATTCTAGAATGTATTTCATCAGGCCCTGGTGACTTGGAGACATTTAATTTGTCTAAGTAATTTTTAACTTGTTCTTTCCCGATTTGAGCCTCTTCTGATCCTACCTCATTTTCACTGGCATTCACTATGTTAGACGTCCAATCTCCACCAACCTTCTTGGTGAAAACCGAAAGAAACAAGTCATTAAGCACCTCTACCATTTCCTCTTGTTATTTCCCCCCCTTCTTTGAGTAATGGGCCTACCCTGTCCTTGGTCTTACTCTTGCTTCTAATGTATTTGTAGAATGTTTTCTTGTTACCCTTTATGTCTCTAGCTAGTTTGATCTCATTTTATGCCTTGGCCTTTCTAATTTTGTCCCTACATACTTGTGTTAGTTGTTTATATTCATCCTTGGTAATTTAACCTAGTTTCCACTTTTTGTAGGACTCTTTTTTGAGTTTTAGATCATTGGAGATCTATTGGTTAAGCCAGGGTGGTCTCTTCCCATACTTCCTATCTTTCCTACGCAGTGGGATAGTTTGCTCTTGTGCCCTTAATAATGTCTCTTTGAAAAATTGCCAACTCTCTTCAATTGTGTTTCCACTTAGACTTGCTTCCCATAGGATCTAACCTACCAACTCCCTGAGTTTGCTAAAGTCTGCCTTCTTGAAATCCATTGTCTTTATTGTGCTGTTCTCCCTCCTATCGTTCCTTAGAATCATGAACTTTACCATTTCATGATCACTTTCACCCAATCTGCCTTCCACTTTCAAATTCTCAACCAGTTCCTCCCTATTTTTCAAAATCAAATCTAGAACAGCCTCTCCCCTAGTAGATTTCTCCACCTTCTGAAATAAAAAAAATGTGTCCAATATATTCCAAGAACTTGTTGGATAATCTGTGCCCTGTTTGTTATTTTCCCAACAGATGGCTGAGTAGTTGAAGTCCCCCATCACCACCAACTCCTGTGCTTTGGATGATTTTGTTAGGTTTTTTTAAAAAGCTTCATTCACCTCTTCTTCCTATTTAGGCAGTCTGTAGTAGATCCTTACCATGACATCCTTGTTTTTTATCCCTTTTATACTTACCCAGAGATTTTCGACAAGTCTGTCTCCTATTTCCATCTCAACCTGAGTCCAAGTGTATGCATTTTTAATATATAAGGCAATAGCTCCTCCTTTTTTCCCCTGCCTGTCCTTCCTGAGCAAGCTGTACCCTTCTATACCAATATTCCAGTCATATGTATTATCCCACCAGGTCTCTGCAATGGCAACTATGTCATAGTTGTGTTTATTTACTAGCATGTTGAGTTCTTCCTGCTTATTCCCCATACTTCTCGCTTTAGTATACGGACATCTAAGATACTGATTTGATTCTCCCCCCCACCCAGGTCTGTCTTCTCTCTCTCCTTTTTCCATGCTACAACAGCCCAGGGGTCTATGATGGGTTTTTCTTGTCAAAGGCCAGTAATTTGGCCAACATAGACCTTAGATGCTCTTGGGTCCAACAGGTGCCCAATGGGGTCACGTTCCACAGAAGCAGAGGAATAGGCCCTAGTTCAAATTATGAGTCTTAAAAGATTTCCCGCTGATGTTTTCAGGTTCTCAGCCTTGACACACTACTTATTCCATAGTGGATCTTCCTCAATGATTTTCTGCATCAATGATTCTGTAATGCACATTTCACAGGTGGCAAGGCCTCCCCAGTGGTCTTGAAAAGGGGCAGTGAGGTCCATGTTGCCAACATCAAGGAGATCCTTATAAGGTACAAGATGAGATCTCTGGACTTTTATTCACTGACTCTGGTGTGGCTTTGTCTTGGACACTCATTGGAACAAATGTGGGGACGGGATGGGGAGAGCTGGCCCTTTTAGGTTGACTTCCACTGGGTAGCTGGAGCCTAGATTCTAGAGAGTCTAATCCTGGCCCTGACAAAACGCTGCTATATTTTCAGAGGGAAGGCAGCGTTGACTGCCTGACTCTCACTCATTAGCCTTTGGGGATCACTTCCAGACACTACTCCCTGTTGGCAGTTGGGTTGTGAGGTGGTCTCGGCTCTGGGGTGCACACAGTAGATGGTGTTGCTCCTGCTGCTCTTCCTGTGGAAAAGGTTTTTGAATATGTTGCTTGTTCTGAAACGATCTCTGATTGCCCACAGCCATCTTGGGGAGGGAGTTAAGTGATCTACCACTAGGGGACCTTTACCTGCTTGCTTCTAACGCTCGAAGAGCATCTCCAGTGAAGAGTAGAGTCGGAAGCTATATCTACACTACAGCTCATGTCGGCATAACATATGTCACTCAGGGGTGTGAATAAACCACCACCCCCCACCCCGACCGACATAAATTAAGTGCTGGTGTGGACATCACTATGTCGGTGGGAGAGATTCTCCCACCAACACAGCTACTGCCGCTCGCGGAGGTGATTTTATTATGCCCACGGGCAAGCTCTCTCCCATTGGCATAGAGAGTCTTCACCAGACGCGCTGCATCACTATATGTACAGACAAGCCCTGACCTTTCAAAAATGGTGAAACTTTGAGTTCTTAAACCATGTGTCCTCATGCTGTAAACTTTATTTAACTGTTGTGGTGACTGTCACGTGCATTTTCACATGCTACATACATTGAATTCCCCTGCGGCTCTCTGCTGCTCCGTGCAATTGCACAATTAACTTCCACTGTTAAAGGTCCACAGGATCATTCGCTGTCCCCGACTTCTCTCTGATAACAAAGCGCAGATGCAACAAAATCCTGGCAAACCATTTGCCTGCCTTCTTTGCTTTAGCTCGTTAGAAACAGAAGGCTGCATTCTGCCACCAGCCTTAGTGTTGTTCTAACCCAAGTTAGTTTGCTAAGAGGCATCTGTGAGCGTAACATGGAGATGCAACTCTGTGCACGGGGACTGGAGAATGCCAGGGAACCGGAGCCACCAGAATGCCTATGAGTTCATTATTATTAGTTCTGTATCCCCACAAGTCTACTCCCCATGAATATTTGATAAAGCCCGAGAAGGTCACTACAGCTTGTTTACTTTACATATGGCATTTCTGCATTTCCCTGCTCTGTGTGCATGTGTGATTTTTTTTTTATCTTTTAACCATGGCACCCAGCCAGCTCCTCGTCTCTCTTCCGCCCCCTCCCTCCCCCCACCTCCTTGTTAATCCTGAAAACAGAAAAACAGGAGGATTTTATTATTTATTACAGGTGAAGAGCTGCATGTATTATGAGAAATTCTGACTCTGAACCCATCTCCTGTTTTGTGGGGGGGTGTTTGGACCATTATGGAAACAAGTTAGGCCGTAACAGTTTTTGGTGGTTGTTACTATTTTAGATGGCTCTAACCGTGATACTGGTGTGTGGGTACACGGGGGTAGGAGAATTATAATTCTTTTAGATTAAAACAAATACTTTGCAGTTAGGTTTCACCTTTTATCCATGGAGCCCAGTGCTTTACGCATAGCCCAAGGTCCAGTGTGCTCCAGCAGTGGGAACTACACGTTCTGGACTCCAAACTGCTGCACACTCAGAGAACTTCCTGGGGTTCCTGCCAGCTGGTCCCCTCCGCCTTCCCAGCAGGAGGTTTCAGCACTGACTGAATCTGGGAGCCTGGGGCAAGCAAGCTGAGAGGAGGTGGCTGGACTGTCATCCAGTTCTGTTTCCTTACAGAATACAACATTGTTTCTGGTGGTGTGGGTGAGTGGGTCTGGTCTGAGGGGACACACACTGACATACAATGCAGAGCACTTTGAGGAGCCCAATTGCCCAAAGTTGTGTAAAAAAAGCCCCAAGGCAGACTTACCCTGTCCTGCACAACCTCATACTGGGCCGGTGAACAGGAGCGGCAGAGGGTTACACAGGTATGAATGAAATCTCACCACAGCCGTAGGAGGGAGGGAAGCATTATTTTTACCCTCAGTGCACAACGGAGGAAACTGAGGCATGGAGAGAGGCAATCACTCAAGGCAGTGCACAAAATGCAAGAGCTGAGTGTATCCACGAGGGTGGCTTCCCAGTCCTCTGCCATTAGGAATGCTTCTTTTAGCCAGCTGAGGGGCACAATGCAAGCACACTACTGCTGCTGTTTGCAGCTGTTTCAAAACCAAACTTTTTGAAAACCTCCCCAAACACAACTCCCGTCTGTTGCACAGCAAGGTGGGCACACTGCACCATGGCATGTTGCCTGAGATAGCTTCAGCAGTGAACTGATTGCCCCAGTGAGTAGCTCTCCATAGTCCTGCAGACAAACTTCCCTGGGAAGTGACAGCAGAAGCTGGGAGCACGGGAATGCCTTATATAGGGAGCCCAGAGGAAGTGGAAATCAGTAATGGGGAGTATTCGGGAGAGAGAGAGGTGAGAGAGAGAATAACTAACTGGAAACAGTGAGGCTCAGAAAAGGGCCCGGGTAAATGAGAGATGAGTGGGGAAGATGGACCCAGACAGAATGGCTGAGGGATATGGCCCTGCAAAGCTGTCTCAGGCAAGGGGCCAATGGGACTTGCTGTCCTGCCTTCTCTTCTTCTGTTGGTATCAATGTTAACCTGCAGCACGGGGACTTATGAAGCCAGATTGCCCATAGACCATTCCTCACGCCTTCCTGTGAAGACATTGCAGCTGTAGGCCACTGCTCTGATTTCAGATGCTGAGGGAGGGTCCTTTGTGTTTTAGCTGTTCTTTAGCTGGCATAGTGCAAAGCAGTTGGCTGTTCATTTGTCAGATGAACCTATTAAGTTCAATAGCATTATTGTTGGCAGATCAAGAAGGGAAAGTCGTCTTCACAGGAGAACTGGTATCTTTGGTGGCAGGGGCTGTGCCTTTAAGGGCTGAGCTTCCCAGACGAAAAGTCTGGACAGGGCATGGTGAAGCTCTTACTATGCACAGCCAGTTGGAGCCGGACACCAAATAAATCAGAGCTCTTGCAAGCACGTTAAGCACTGAACACTACCCGGTCCACCTAGCTGACTGCTGTGAGAACCAATCCTAAAAGGACGTTGCCAATGTCCTTCTGAGGTTGTTTCTGTCACAGCATTTGGAGTCTGCTGGGAAATTGCAGCTCCGCAGAAAATACAAGGCCCCGCCTTGTCCACTACTTCTATAGTGCTGCGTTTTGTGTGCCTCTGTCTATGCTCAAGCTATTCAGAGTGCAGCTGGGTGAAATTTTTCATCTGAAACTTTTTTCGGCCGAACATGCAGATTCGGCAGTACCAAAACGTTTCATGAATTCATGTCGGTTTCACCGAATTGTTTCAGTCAAAACAAGTAAGCCTTAAAAATCAAAACATTTCACTTTTCAGTTCAAAGCAATTTTTTTGATTTCAAAACTTCCTTTAATTTTCTCCTCTTTAAAAAGTCAAGCTTAAAAAAAAAAAAAAAAAGATTGGAACTGAACCAAGAGGTTTAATTTTGGGTTGAACAAACTGTTTCATTCCACCTGAAACACATTTAAAAAAAACAACAACATCACTCTTTGATTCACCAACAATTTCAAACAGTCAGCACTTAGCAGGCTAAGGTCCCAATCCTTTGGGTTTCCTAGGGAGACTCCCAATTATGAGTGCTCGGACATAGACTGAGAGGAAGAACTCATTCCGTGTGGACAACTGAACAAAGAACTGATGGTCATTAGTTAAGGTCACTACTGAACTGGTCTGGACAGGGCCTACTCTGAAGTCACTAATCTAATGTAATCTGCCGAAGGAGAGGAGGGGAAGAGTGGGTAGGTATATTGAGTGAGAAGCTCAGTACTTAGGGGTTGATTTTCAAAGGCACAAATAGCAATTATGTGCCCAACAGCATTTGAAAATCTCCTTAGCACCAACTCAGCAAGGTGTCAAGCTTGTGACATGAGTCTCAATGCAACGTGTGCTTACAATTAGGCATGTGCTAGTGTACCTCATTGTTAGGTACTAGAGGAACAAGTGCCGTCTGATAACCTATCATGCTGACCAGTATTCTCTTCTCCTTTCCTTGTGCTCCCGTTCAGATGTACCACATCATTTCTTGTCAGCTTGTCCTAGCAGTGGGGCAAAACTATCTAATGTGGCTTAGTGGAAAAGCACTAGGCTGGTTTCAGGATTTCTAGTCCTAGCTCAGCCAGTGGGCTGCTGTGTGACTGAGGGCAAATCACTTCCTGTCTTGGTTGCCTTATCAGTAAATGGGAATAATTTAAAGCAACCTCCTTTGTAAAATGCTTTGAGATCTATTGATGAAAAGTGCTATGTGCGCATTCCGATTATTTCTTCTGTGCTCGTACAGAACCGAGCACAGTGGGCTCCTGGTCTATGGCTGGTGCTCCTAGTCACTGCTGCAATTCAAATAAATAATAAGATGGATAAAAGAAACCAGAAATGGCTTACAAACTTTCAATTCTTTTTAATAAATAAAAGAAATGATTGGTAGAGTTTCCTAAGGGAATGATCAGAAATAGTAAACATATTTAATATCTAAATTTAGAAGGATAAAACAGATGGTGCAGCAAAGGACCTGCAAGTGTTTTATGGACTGAAAGACAAAGCAAAATGGCTTTTATTTAGCGATAATAGACTGAAATACTGGCTACGGGTTATCAAAACTCAGCATCCATTGAGTGATTTTCTTTTCGTGTGACTCTCCTTTCCTTGTCTTCACTATGGAAAAAGGTGTATTCTTACTGCGTGAAACTGAGTTTCCTGTATGCATTGCTGAATCCAGAGACTTTTCTTCAGAAAGTGGGTCCACCTGGTTAGATAAGGCTTTGCATGCTATAGTCCATCACAATATGCACAACACTCACCTTGGTTCATCTCTCTTGCTCCCCTGCTCCTTCACTGTCCCTATCTTTACTCCTCCTTCCTACTACATGCTCCTGTTTTTCTGCAACAGAAAATGTACACGATCAGGTGTATAAGGGCCTGATCTATTTCCCATTTAAATCAGTGGGAGGAGAGCTGAGTGAATTTGTTTTGATGAAGAGTACGTTAACCGATAAATGCATTTTTGAGGTCACCAAAACTATTTGGGTTGAATCTGGCGAATAGTTTTGCCTGGGAAAAAAAGTGATTATTTTTTTCCCCTCCAAAAAATGTCAGTTTCATTTTGACAATGTCTAAATGAAACATTTTGTTTAGAACTGGTGTTTAGCTAAATTTTGAAGTGAACGTTAAAAGTATAACTTCTCCCCCACCCCCCCGCAAAAAAAAAACCCTACCAAAACAAAACAAAAAGCCCAAAATACTTCATTTTTGGTCAAACATGTTTCATCCAACTCCAAATGATTCCCTCTCCACCCCTGCTTGGTTTTTCATTTTGGCATGAAACAAACTCAGCTTAGTTGACACCAGATTTTTTTTCTAAAAAATCCATTATTCCCTCAACTCTAAATAAGCTTAGGACTGGGCCCTAATGTGCTGCATAAAAGAACTAAAGCAAGGATGTTATTGAATCCTGTGCTCCCATATATACTGACATAAATTGTCAGTATCATACAAACTGGCCGTTTATTGACTGACCGTGAGATATTCGGATGTGGTTAGCGTTGGTCTGACTCTGCTCCCTTTGAATTTGGCGAAGGTTTATCATTGATTTCAGTGGGAGCAGGATTTGACCCACACTGAATGCTTTTGAAAATCCTCCCCTTGATGCTGTCATGTGAAAGAAGTGCCTCCAGAGTCCGCTTTACAAGGGATGCTGAGATTGGGGAGTGCCGATCAAGCATTACAAGGACTTCTGGAGGTTGGGGTTTTACTTTGGTAACGTACTGCACAATTATTCATTTCAAATGGTCCAATGAATTCATTCCCTTTTCATCAAAAGTTCATGCTTTTAATATTGAATCAAATGAAAAAAAAATCAATTAAATACCAGATCACTGTGACAAAGCTAAATTTCTCTTGCCAATATTTGAACATAGGGAAGAATTGTTTAAGGAAAGAATTATTCATTTCCAAAATGTCCTCATTTCCATGAGAGCTCATTTCTAGTATTTAATTAAGCGATGTTGTGAATGATATCATATCCTTATGGCAGAATGAAAAAGCCTCCACACCCCGCCTCATTGTTTTGAATATTTCAGCTAATTAGAGAAACAACACTTTTATGTAGGAAGTATTATCTAACATTGTAGAACCTAATTCCCGTTTTATTTCGGGGAGAGGAGAAGAAGAGAGGCTAATGGAGGAAGAAATGTTTAAATAAACAGCTTAGAATAAGTACAGATGCTCAAATGAGTCTTTTTATTCATGAGGCAGAGGTTCATCCCACGATGGAGCCTAGATTTTCTCTCTCTTACTATCCTCCTTTGGATTGTTGGAGCATAGCGGAGCTATGATTGAACATGTTTTCTAGCATATGAATGGCAGATTACACATGGGCTGCAGAACAGTGCAGAATAATCCAATGGCCGTGCCACTGGCTGGAAAGTACAAGCTAGTAAATTTCAAAGAGGGCCAAGATCATCCTCTTTCATGCAAAAAAGCACTCAAGGAACAAGAGAGGCACAAAAATGGTGCTGAGGGCTAGGTGCGATGTTACCCAGTGGCACACGTAATAGGGTGTTTGAAGGGCCAGGCAGCCTAGTGGTTAATGCACCTGGCCTTTGGCCCCTTGCCTCTCTGTCTGAGCAGTACAGGTGCCTCATTCCTTATCCTAAGCTAGCAATGTTCTGACCTCCAGCTGCCTCTGGGCTTTGGCTCTTAGGGGGATGTGGTAGGGAGACCTGGGCCCTCCCTCTCCACTAGGTCCCAGCCCAGGGCGCTATGGGAAGCAACATGGGCAGACCTTCCCTGCAGAGAGTCTAAATGCGCTGTTCTGGGCTACCTCCTACCTATATGTCCCTTCAGTTTGGGCCATGGCCCCTGTGTCCAAACAGTCAATCGCTTAACAAAAAGTGTCCAAAGGATCAGGGCCCTGCGGGACCTGCTGGTGCTCAAAGAGAATGGTGGGTGGAGAAGGAGTTGCCTGTGGCAGGGCTGGGGTAAACCCCTGGAATACCCTGCTAAAATGCTGGCTACGCCCTGCTGTCTGGTAGGGAGGCTAGGGGTGGGGGGCCCCGGCAGGCAGCAGAGGGCCCAGCTGCAGGCCCTAAGGAGGGCTGGCTCACTGCTATGCGTTGAGTTAAGTAGCGACAGCTGGGCTGAGGAGGAGGAGGGCTATAAAAGCCCAGAGGAAAGCTCAGTGAGGAGGCTAGCTGGGGAAGGAGTAGGAGAGTTACATCTCTGTCCCCTCAGCAGGGGAAAAGAGCCTCCCGGGCCAGGAAACCCTGGGAAGGGGCTGACTGGGGATAGCTGTTGTGGGGGGAAAGGGGATAACACTGTTGCACTGTAAATAAAGACACAGGGGTGAAGCACCGAAGAAGGCGTGGGGGCTCTTTATTTAACCAGCCAACACTGGGCACAGGCACGAGAGAGGGGAAACCTGTGCGGACCCTGTGACAGGGCCTTACCTGCTTGATGGTCCCTTCTCAGGCTGTATGGCCTGAAGAAGGGATCCTCCATCTTGAAGCCTGTCCACCACCTTTTGCCTGGGCTTCTGAGCCCCTTCTAACCCACTCCTCCAGGGACAGCATGCTCAGCAGGCCTGGAGGCACGGGGCACCTGGGCCCCGTATTGCCTCCCACCCCCTTCAGGCCTGGTGTGGGGTCCGTGGACTCTGTCAGGCACCATTGCACAAGCTGTGCTGCTACAAAGGAGTTGTGGGAAGGTCTAATGCCACCCTGGTGACACTCCCTGGTGCACTGCCCCTCCCAGTAGCCTCCAGGAGGGAGGTGTGGGGAGTTTCAGTGCTGGATAGGGTGGGAGCAGCTGCAGTCAGACTGGCCCTGTGCCCTGGCATTTCCCCACAGGAGCGTAGCAACGCGGTGTGTGAGTTAGAGCAGGCCTCAGCAGTGCCATAGCCAGCAGTACGGGCCTGGATGGCCCCCAGCGCACCCCAATCACAGTGAGAGCACAAGCTGCAACCCCTCACTTCCTGAGCTGGGCTGAAACGTACCCAAAAGCTGGAGCGCGCTATGCACGCTCTGTCGCCCTCCCTGCTCTGTGCCCTGGTCCAGTGGGAGCGGTTATGTCCAGCGGCAGGTGAGGAGCGGTGTCAGAACTGCCGTCGCGTCTCTTCGCTTATTGCACTTGCCAGGATCTCCTTCACTCAGGGGAGATGCCGGGCAGGATACAGCCCTGCTTAGGGACCTCTCCCTTGCCCGTAGCGAGTCTACTGATGCCAACAGCCCAGAGTGGGCAGTGGATGTTGTGGCAGCACTGTGCAGGCCACGGGGTGCAGTAGATGGTTCCCGTTGCAACATGGAGCCAGGGACTCCACTGCAGAGTCCCTGCCGCAGCACATTGCATCGCCAGCTAGTGGGGCTGCTGTAGGCGCTCTGGGCTGGCCATGAACACGGGCGCTGGAGGGCTGCAGGAATGCTCAGCAGTGCACAGCACCTGTGGGTGCTATTCCCCAGCAGCGCTCTGATTTCCACCGCCACGAGCTGCGCAGACATGGGTGCTCCCTGCCAAAATGCCGTTTCGAGTTGCCCCGTTGTGTTCCGCGAGCAGCTGGAGACCAAGACCAGCTTTCAGTGAGAGAGGTTCGGTCTAATGGTCCGTGCACGGGACTAGGCTCTTGTCCTGGCTCTAACATGGAAGCCACTCCATGCCAGGGATCCCAGGAGCTGCGGGATGCAAAGGCGGTTTGTTTGGACTGCATCCATAGCACACTAGTCTTGCCAACAAGTAAAGAAGCCCCACCCTTTCATGAGGATGTATGCCCATGTTTGAGGGTTTGTGTACCTGGCAAAGCTTAACCAGTTACCCTGGTTAAGTTATACAGGGTCTAGTTACCCTGCTCTCATGATACCTCTATAACTCCCATGTGGACATACTTATTCCACGACAGAGTGGTTTTTTTCAGTTTATCTTCAATCGTCTCATACACAACATAAGCTAAACCAGAAAAATACACTCTTATACCAGAGTAAGTGTCTCCACGTGGCGAGTTAGGCAGGTATAATTATAGCAGTTTAAATTAATAATTTAGCTATAACATTTCCATGTAGGCAAGCTCTTGGTATGGCTGCAGCATACTTTCCCAGTGCACTCAAAGTATCAGTTAAAATCTGCCACTCCCTTCTCCCTCTGCCATGGTGTGAGAGTGTCCAGAAAAAAAAAAGGGCATTGTACAAAGCCAAACGAACAGAAGCAAGTATGGCACGTGGCAAGCTAGAGAACAGAGGAGGGAGAGTCTAGGAGCAGAGGGCTGTGAGAATAACTTCCCCTACCTTTGAACGGAGCCAACGAGTCATTCCTTATCCTGTCCTTGAAAAATAGCAATGCCATTCTCAGGAAGGTTGTTTAGAAAACATGAAGTCATAAAATGGAAGAGTCGGGGGTGTGTGTGTGTGGGCGGGAGTGGCCAGGCAATTTTCAACTGTTCTTCTCCGATGGTTAGACTGCTTTATTTAGCCTTAAAAATGGACTCTGATGGAAACAGCTGAGTCTATTTAGCTAGGGTGAGCAGATGTCCCAATTTTATAGGGACAGTCCCGATTTTGGGGGCTTTTTCTTATATAGGAACCTATTACCCCCCACCCCCTGTCCCGATTTTTTACACTTGCTATCTGGTCACCCTATCTTTAGCTGACTTCTTTTAAGAGCAGGTTATCCCACAAATGTCCGCCACAGGGTGCTTTGCACATTGCTCTGACCCAACTGGCTCTGGCCACTCTTGGAAACAGGTCCGACTCAGCCCGGCAAGCTCTGTGTTTCCCTTTGTGTTCAGAGGTGACACAGTATGGACTGCGAGCTTATTACAGCCAACCGAATGGATCCTCAGTCACACTTTGTACTGAGGTCCCGTTTATAAAGAATTAATACATGTTGAACAGATGTTTTAATAGACAGTTAATGTCCATCAATAGGTCAATAGGTTGCTTGCAACTCACATGCTGCCACTATGTTTCCAGCCATCTATAACACCTAGATATTATAGCGCTCAAGTCTGTAAGATGCCTATCAATCATATATTAACCCATTATAAACCATTCATGTATGGAACTTTAATACAAAGTGTGACCAGATTCTATGTGCAGGCAGGACAGAGTAATTATTTTAAAAGCCTCATTTGTGTGGCCTTTAATCACTCAGGATCCTTATGCTAAAGGAGCTCTAATGAGGGATGCTGTCAGAACGCCTTGAAAGCAGCAGATACAAAACTCAACTGGAAGTGGGAAGGGTCAGAGCCGGCAAGTGAGGACATGGGTGAGAGACAGAGGCACAAGCTGGAGCCGTGATTGGGTGCCGACAATGGGGACATTCTTAAATGTAATCGGGGGAAATTGCAACCCAAATGAAGATGATTTCCTCGCCGGGAGCCAGCGAGGCTGGTTATTGGAGGAGCAGGAGCCCTTCGTGATCGATGTGGCAGAGCTGTTCTCTGCCGCTCAGTGTAATCACCCAAGCCAGCCTCCTGAATGCATCTCTGAAATTTCATTTGACCTGATTACAGCAGTGAATGGTTCTAGCCCAGATTGGTTACCCAGGGAGAGGGCACTGTGGGTCCTCCTCACATGCTCCCCACATACATTTACCCCCATCCTCAATTTTTCTTTAATCAGCAAAACATTTTCCTGTAAATGCCCCATGGTCAGACTGAGATTTATCTTTGTGAATAATCTGTGATTGCTCCTGGGAAGTGGCTGGTTCCCCTCCTCACTCCCCACCCCCTTAACCTGGCAGGAAGACAGGCTGGTGAGGATGTTTCCTCTGAAGATTCTTATCCCCAGACTGGAGAGGGGAGGGACGGGACCAGAAGACTCCTGCCATCGAATGGTAGAAGAGGGGTGGGTGGCCTCCCATTGTAAAACCCTGCTGCCTGGCTCGGGGGGACCCATTTGTTCCATTCCGAGTTGCGGGAGGGAGAGGAATATGCGTCTGTCCCGAATATTCAGAGGCAGAGACAAATGCCTGGCTTTCTCTCTCCTTTCTTCCTTTGTCAGGGGCTCATCCCCAGGTTGTCCTGAAGAGCCATGATTCCTCCAGGAGCTGGGGAAGGGCACAATGACCAGTTCGTCAAAGGTAGAGTAGTATGAAGAGAGGGTGTGAGACTGGAGGATAGTGAGCTAGGCTCTGTATTTTGGGTTGGCAGGGATCAAGAAAAGGGATAGGGAGCTGTTAGAGGGTAATGGTGAGGTACAAGAGTTGACAGAGATGGGGGCCAGGCCTGAAAAAGTTCAGCTACTTTAGATCAATTGCGCCAAAGAATCAAGATTTTGCCCTGTTGAGGTGACTGAAAGCTTTGAACTAGGGCTGGGCCAAAATCACAATCCTCAGATGATGCAGAAAGTCAGCCTCTGAGGGGAACATTGTGGCCCAAACCCCTATCTGCTCTGAACCTCGCGGGATTCCAGCCGGCTGTTCCAATACAGGGTGAAAAATACACCACTGAAGTCCCACAAAGTCTGTGTCAGTGAAGTTCCACTTAAAGCCACTGTGATGCACAGACCTTGCACCGGCTGTTTGAATGGGTGAAATTCAGCCCTGTGCAGAGTGTAAAGAAATAATTGGCCGAAGGCCTTTTCTTTTTGGATTTCTGTTTAGTGGGAAAGAACTGTGGGGATTTGTAACCTGTATTGCTCCCATGACTGGTGCTGGAATGATGCGAAGAAGTGTTAATGCGCAGGTTGATTTCTGTGCCCCCCCACCGTTGAATCTACCATCTTTTTTTCCCTTTTAAAATGTGTACTAAGGGCACCCAGCGCTTCATACAGGCATTCTCGGGTGCGGAGACTGCATCAGACCAGCCCCTGAATAAATAATAATGAATGAAATATGCAGACACTAAAGTTCTGTAGCCAAACTCCCAGAAACTTTCCCCTTCAATATAGGATTAGGATTTTATTTTTAATTGATTTTTTTTTTTAAATGCTAAACAGCTGCTGCACTGTAATGAGAGGAAACAGAAGCGGAAAACTAAGAGAATGTTACTTAAACAAATGAACAGATGCAGAGAGTGGAAATGCAGCAAAGCAAACAAATGAATACTTGGAGTAAACAACGTAAATGCAAATGAAAAGAAACAGGAAGGCTCTTAACATTCTACAGTTAGGCTAAAGTAAATCCCCACACATTCACATATTTTTACACCCATGCTCACAATGATGAACCTCTTGTGAGGGTCTGAAATATAGATGTATGAATTCCCACAAGCTTTATAGTCCTTGTTATATTAGTTCATTTTGCCTCATACTGCCCTTGTGAGACAGATATTATCCCAATGGGGAAACTGAGGCATGGAAAAGCAAAATGACTTGCTCAATGTCTCTCGGTGAGTCAATAGCAGAAAGAGGATCTCTCAAGTCCCAAACCACACAACCTTTCCTTAACATGATTAAAGACAAAAACACGCCATCACCTGTGGGCAAATGCTTTTCACAGAGTAATCACTTCATATCAGAAGTATCAGTCCTTGTTCTCAAAGGAAACCTGCACAACACCTTGAAAAGATGAGCCTGGGAATTTAAATTCATAATTCTTCTAGACACTAAAAATCATGATTCCAGCAGACAACACTGGTTTTATGGCTCATTATATCAATTTGTAACCTACGGACCCTTTGTCCTATCACTGAGGAAATGTTAATTGCTCACTTCATTTTAAGTGATTTCTTGCAACCTGTGTTAACCCCTTATGCATAACAAGCTGTCTCACCTTATATTTAGCTGTGACACTCTAGTTACCTTGCCCAGACCTGAAGAAGAGCTCTGTGAATCTTGTCTCTTCCTCCAACAGAATATCTGTCCTCAGCCACCTTGTCTCTTTCACAACCTTTCCTTAAGCACAAGACCCAAGACACTGTGAGGAAAATCTGCTCCTGCAGTAGTTCCTGGTGGAATGGGCATACCTGCACTGCTGCTGACATTCCACCCAGTTCTGCAGGTGCGAAAGGCTGGTTTAGTTTGGATATGCTGCCTTTGGTTATGCACTTAAGCCTAGCCAAACCTTTTAAAAATTCATCCATCGCTAAAATAACCACCCAGAATTTAAAGACTCAGTCTTGGATCGCTCCCCTCTATGCCATGCAGGATACCCTAGCTCCTCCTAGTCTTATTCGCTAAACACCACCCCAGGATAGCTCTTTGGTTTCTTATATTCAAGTAGCACCTAGAGACCTCAACCAAGAGAAGGTTCCTCTTGTGCTCGGTGTTGTAGAGACACATATTTGATGGTTCTCAGGACATCCATGACTGAGAGTCACCTTGTTAGCCCCTGCCTCCAGTGTGCGAAAGTCTTGCTTGTACCTGGCTGGATGTCAGCTTCCTAACACCAGCCTCTCCTTTAGGTTATGAAGCCCCACTCCACCTTTCAGGTCAACAGTAAGCACGACCCCAGTCCTTCTGAAGCATTCCCTGGTGCTATGCAGCCCTCGACACTGGTTTCTCAGAGAAATCCCAGATCCTCTGCACCCAAAGGGGCAGTGTACCCCATTTTACCTTAAACCACCACTCTTATAAACCACACAGCACTTGGATAAGACAGAAGTAAGTTTATTTAAGAAAGAATTAAGATTAAACTAGAAGTGAGAGAAAGCATTGGAAATAACTGGCTACGACACAACAAAGTCATAAAACGTGAACCTTATCAATAGCCACCTTTCCTGTCCCAAAGTAGGGTTCCCCCTAAAGTTCAGTCTATTGCAGAGCTGGCTGGTTCACAAGAATCCGGGATCCAAATAGTCACAAAAGCCCTTAAGATGTCCCCACAGCGAATGGAGAGAGTGTGTCTCTGTCCTCTGTGATGGTAGCTAGGCTGAGGGAAGAATTCTCCCATCAACCCAGCAGCGTCTACACTGGGTCAGTGTCATTACATCGCACAGGGCGTGACATTTTTCACTGCCCTGAGTGATGTAGTTAAGCCAACTTAACTTTTCAGCCTAGACCAGCCCCAAGAGACTAGTGTTAGTTTTGGTTTTGAGATGGGGAGCTGAGAGAGAAGCCAAACAGCGCAGGGAGAGTCCCCGATTAACTCCCACTCCCCACAAAGGGAGTCGGAGAACTGCAGGGGGATCTAGTGCATGGGTCAGGCAGTTCCGACCCTGCGGAGCGGCAGGGATCCCACCCTGTGCCAGCTACGGAGAGCCCTCTGAGACCTCCACAGGACTCTGGGCCAAGGAGCCAGGAGGGGACCCTTCCCCATCCAGGGGTGAAGACCCGAAAGGGGACCCTTTTTTGTTTAAGCTGGTTAACATTCACAGTGCTACAGCTCTTGTCTCTGGACTCATTCTCAGTGTCCCATCTGCCTGGGAAGAGCTGGGGGCTGGGAAGAATTGTGAGTGTTGGCAAGTGGGGAATTTGTTGATGTTTAGTACTTACTAGTTAACCCTAAACCTTTCCTTCCTCAGATCCTATTTCCCTGCCCCCCAGGAAAGCCCTCACTGTTGTTTTGGGGTGTGTCTCTTTTTTGCTGGGGTTTGTGTTGAAGTACTTTATTATTTTGTGTGTGTTGGCCTTTATACAATGTCAGCAGTGGTAGCCTTAATCACTTTCCCTATGGGCAGCGCCCCATGTGTCCAGGGCACAGTGAGAAATCACCTTGGGTGGAGGCACCAGGCGTCACAAAAAAGAGCCTAGAACCCAGCCTGTGCAAGGAGCAAGCCATGGGGAAGAGGCTTGAGCCAGACCTGGGGGAGTTGCTATATCTGAATGGAACCAGGATTTCCCCCCAGCTCTCCTGACTTCCAGGAACATTTAAATCTGGAGTAACTTCATTGGAGTAATTCCAGATTTATGCCGGTGTAACTGGTAACTGAATCTGGCTCTGTGTATTATTCCGGCAGCAGCAGCTCATCTGAATCGCAGGTCTATTCCCTAGGCTTATACCCACAATGAGAGAAGGTTAAAGTTGAGCAAGAAACGCTAGGCAAAAGATAGAGAGAACCCATTCTTCCCTGTGAAGGCTGATGAAAGCACTGCTTGGTGCAAAAGCAAAGTTTTTGGAACTCTTCTTTCGCACAATACATCCCATGTTAGCTAATGCAGCTTGTTCACTTTTCTCTTCTGTTCTCCATTTTAGTGTTTTGCACTCCCTGGGGGATTCTGCCTTTCTTGCTGAGGCCTTGGCTACACTTGCGAGTTACAGCGCAATAAAGCCACCCACAGCGCTGTACCTCACTCCCCGTCCACACTGGCAAGGCACGTATAAGAGATGCACCGTAGTGGCTACAACTCCCGGGTGTCAGTGTGAACGAGGAGTCAACATGCTGCACTGTGATAATCCCCTTATCAAGTGGCCACTCTTCTCATTGTTGTGATCGGCTCCAGGAATGCAGAAGTGCCGTTTCAAAGCTCCGTACCAGAGAGAAAAAGCAAACATTTTGTTGTTTGCTTTGAGTGAGTGAATGAGGGGCAGGGAGGGCAGGGGGATCGGAACTTGTAAGGCAGCGTGCTGACACGCTCTCAGCACCCCAAAAACCACTCTCTCTCCCCCCACACTCCCTGTCACACTCCACCCCCCCCCTTTTTGAAAAGCACGTTGCAGCCACATGAATGCTGGGATAGCTGCCCATAATGCACCGCTCCCAATGCAGCTGCAAACGTGGCCACGCCAGTGCGCTGGGAGCTGTCAGTGTGGACAGACTGCAGCGCTTTCCCTACTCAGCTGTACGAAGGCGGGTTTAACACAGCGCTGTACAGCTGCAAGTGTAGCCATATCTGTTTAAATGTTTATCTGAACTAAAGTGAGCCAGACACAATCCTGTTGTGTAGGTGGTTTGCGGTACAGCCACCATTCTGGATAACAGACACTACTATGTGGGCTTTTTTCCCCTATTCATGGGCTTTGCATAATACATATATAGTATTTAGGGAAAACAAGCCATAAACACAGCTGCTAGAGCATCTGAAGTGACTGAAAGGAGAAAGTTGTTTGATCAACACTCAATATTGTGCCACAATGCTGCCTTCTCCACAGTCACTGATAGGGAAAGTTGCTGCCAACTCACTGTTCTCTTTGTCTTCAGAAAGCTGACATTGTCCATTTCCCAACTGAGCAGACTACACTCTAGCTTTGCTCTGTGTCACATCCTCCCTGAGCTGGTAACTGTGGTATCTGTAAGTGTGGAGGAAGGAAATGGAAAACTGTAATCCACAACAATGCTCACAGCTGCCTGTTCACTAAACTGATGGCTGTATGGCCTCTTCTGATAGAGGCACAAGAAAATTCCTGAGTAAAGAGCAAATGTAAGTCATTGATGAATTCTACACCTTGACATTTTGGATGATAAGAGAAAGAGAAGACTAGCAGTATTTGACTTTTGTAAGGCATTTAGGCAATTTCATGTGCTGTTATCTCTGTTTTTTAACTCAGTGTCTCACCTTACATACTTTTAAGATTTAACAACTTTATTTTTAAAGTTTCCCTTTCCCTACCTTGCCATCACTTACGCCTTTAAATTAAACAAACAGCACCAATTAAAATATCACACATATGCCATACAAAATATGCCGAAGGCAATCCAAATTGCTTCATTAAAATTGGGGCAGCTGACCCATGGCTTACTGGAGATTGGAACAGAAACTGTCATTTAAAAGTGGGGAGAGATTCATTTAGATTGTAAACTCTTTAGGGCACTAACTATTTTTTTTTTTTTTTGGTTCTATGTGTCTACAATGCCTAGCACATTGGAGGGCTCTGATCCTTGATTGGTGGCCTCTTTGTGATGCTCCAATTAAAAATCAATAGCTGAGGTGGGTGTTTAGAGAATAAATCCCCCTGGAGAGTTAAGGCATATGGTCGAACTCCAGAAACGGTGAGTGGTGTGTTAATTTCAAGTTCACTGTAGGAGCCAAATTCTGCTCTTGGATGTGGGCATGTGAACACAAAGAAGGAGTGTTACTAATGATCAGTTACTGGTGTCCAGGACCCCTGGATCCTAGTCTTGGCTTAGGCACTAATTCACTTTGTGATCTTGGGCAAGTCAAATCTTTGTCTCCGACTTCCCATGATGTTCATACAGCAACACTTACCAGCCAGAGAGGGATGTCGTGAGCCTTATTTATTTATTAATTATAATGATCATCAATAATTTGTGTTCTGGTCCTGCCTTCAAGCACCAGTCATGGACAGGGCCCTATGTACAGCACCTACCACAAACCACAGCACAAAATGGCAGAGCTTGTGAAGCTCTGAAGAATGAAAGGCCTCATATATAAATGCAAAGTCAGCTCCATGGCAGCTGAAGGCACGTAAAAGAACTGAATTTTGCCCAGCATTTGGCTACCAGTGGGCAGCCACGTCTCTCGCTTTCTAGTAGGTTTTTATACCATGCCTGTCACCGTGCTCTCTCGGTGCCTTTACTCAGACATCCAGCGGGGAGGCCCCTAATTTCAAGTGAAGATCAGTCCCTGTTTTGTTTTGAAGTCACAGGCAATGAAAGTGGGGGACAAGGGGAGAACCTCTATCCAAACAGGCTGCTCTTACTTCTGCCAACAAATGGAGGCAGGTATAAACTGTAGGGCTACATTCCTTGTTTAATGCCAACTTATCCGTGGAAATCTAAAGCGATATAATTACTTTTTAAAACTGCAGGTGCATTTAATCTGATGCACACGCCTCCAGGGGCTCCAGGAGTGTTAAACCAAGGTCAGGGGGAGCTTTTCAATAGTGTGGCTGAGATGCTATCTCGACTCCAGTTTGTTAACAGCAATTTGTGCAGCTGATGGCCTGCCACCGTTGCTTTTATTCCCTCCGAAGGTCTCCCCCTGGTCCGCGGCTTTCGTGTTTAGCAAGCAGCATTATTGTTTCTTGCAAAACGAAGGGAGCAGAATGAATCGGGCAGCTTGCACACAAGGCTGGCCAAAAAGCTGTTGTTAAAAAACATATTACAGTCATTGACACCAGCGTTGTGTTCATTGTCTAAACCACGCACACAACAGCGAGAGCCTAGTAGCTTAGAACTCTGGGTTCAACACATGCACTTAAGTGTTTTGCTGCATAGGGATGGATTGATTGGAAGTGTAAAGGAGCGGACTCAGCCCTGCGGCGCCTCCTGCTGGTCGTCTCGGGAATTAGCTCTTCCAGCGTCCTGGAGCGCCCCCTGCAGGCTGGTGATCCGCTTGCCACTGGCCCATGTCCCTCCCAGGACCCCGGTGCCCCTTTCTCTAGGTCTCCCCCTCCCAGGGGAACCCCCCCCACTATCCCCACCTTCCCTCAGTCGTCGGCTACTGCCAGTCACCAATTAGCCCCCGCACCCTGGGGCAGACTGCAGTGTCAGCCACTCATCATAGGCCAGGTTGGGTTTGGACCTGCTGCCTTTGTCTACTCGTGGGCTGCCCTCTGCAACCCCAGTACCCAATTGGCCTTAGACTAGGCCGCAGCCTGGGGCTTTCCAGGCTAGAGCTCCCCGGCTCCTCTACCTTTCCCCAGCCCTGCTCCACTCAGGTACTCTGTCCTTAGCTCCCTGCAGCCAGGCCCATCTCCCTCTGCAGGCAGAGAGAGACTGTTTGGGCTTCTGGCTCGCAGCCTCTTATAGGGACCAGCTGGGCCTGATTGGGGTGTGGCCCAGCTGCAGCCACTTCCCAGTCAGCCCAGCTTAGCAGCTCCCACATATTGGGTCTCCGGGAGGTGGGCGGGCGGAAGCCTGCCCACTGCTAAAGGGTCCCCCCCCCCCCAGCCAAAGGGGAAGACCTACAGGACCGTAAACCCAAATGATTCCGGGGGACAACTAATGAAACAACAGGGACAGGAGTGCGGTCAGAGAGTCAAAAGAAGGGAACCTGATGGGGACACCGAGCAGAGAACCCCGGACAGCGCCCACTGCTCCTCAAAGGCGTCAAGGGAGCCAGTGGACGCCGCCCAGAGGAACTCTGCCCGGATGCGTGAACGGATGGAGGAGCGGAAACAGGCCCCACAGTCACAGGAGTCTTCACCGGCCAACCTCCTCACCCTGGTGGCATAGATGGTCATTTTAGCCAGGGCCAGGAGGAGGTTGACCAGGAGGTCCCGTGACTTTGTGGGGCCACGGATAGGGAATGCATAGAGAAGGAGGTGAGGGGAAAAGTGCAGCCAAAAACACAACAGAAGGTTGGTGAGGAGCCGGTATAGGGGCTGCAACCTGGCGCACTCCAGATAAATGTGCGCCAGGGTCTCCCTCACGCCGCAAAAGGGGCAGGTATCAGGGGCAGGGGTGAACCGCGCCAAATACACGCCCGTGCTCACGGCTCCATGAAGGAGCCGCCAGCTGACATCCCTGGCGGTCCTCGGGACCAGGGTGGAATATAGGCTGGCCCACTGAGCAGCTCCCAGCCACAACGTTCTCCCAAGGCTGTTTCAAACCCTTCCAGGCAGGAGCGGGGGACCACCCCCCTACAGGAAGCAAATGCTTAAGTGATTCCCTCATTCAAACGTGAATGGGTATTGCAAGACAGGCTGCAGAGGATGTCTACACTGCAAAGAAAAACCTGTGGCACCAAGTCTCAGAATCCAAGTCTCGGGCTGTGTGACTGAAAATAGCAATGCAAGTGTTTGGACTGTAGCTGGAATCCAGGCTCTGAAACCCAGCAAGGGGGAAGGCCTCAGAGTCCAGGCTTCAGCCTGAGCCTGAATGTCTATACTCCAATTGTCAGCCCCGCAGCCCAAGCCAATTCACCCAGGCTCTGGGACTCGGTGTTGCAGGTTTTTCTTTGCAGTGTAGCTATACCCAGAGAATCTTCCAGCTCTGATGGCTTACAAGCATGAGCTGGTAACAGGAATTTTTCAGCCCTGGATGAACTCTGTGATATGCTTGTGGGTGGCTTCTGACAGATTTCACTGTAGCACATTTTGGGATGACCTGCCCTGCTGGGGGTGGATGAAGACTCTTGTCCCAACAGGGTAGGAGAGAGTTTTGCCAGGTGGGTGGGAACTGATGTACTTGGGACTGAGGTGCTGCACTCAAACACATGTGTTAAGTGTCTAGAGAGACAGCCAATAGCCTGTTTTGGGGAGGGTCTGGGCAGCTAGTGGAGGTACAGGGTGGACCAGATGCTAATTGCTGGATGGATCAGGGAAGGTCAATTCTCATGTTCATCTTTCAAGTTAGGGGTGGGTGAAGATGGCGTACAGCTACATTTTAACTAGCGGAGGATTTTTTAACAGACAATGGTATTGATGTTGATTTTCAATAAGTCTGGAACACTGGGGAAGTTCCAGGAGACTGAAAGAAAGCTAATGTGCTAATATTTAAAAAAGGGTAAGTGGGATGACCCAGGTAATTATAGGCAAGTCAGCTGACATTGAACCTGGGGTAAGATAATGGAGTGGCACATATGGGACTTGATTAACGAGGAATTGAAGTTGGGTAATGTAATTAATGCCAATCAACATGGGTTTACGGCAAATAGATCCCGTCAAACTAACTTGATACCTTTTGGGGGGAGATCACAAGACTTCTGTATGGAATTTGACTTGGTACCGCATGACATATTGATTAAATAACCAGGAAGATGAAAAATTAACATGGCACACATTAAATGGATTAAAATTTGGCTGACTGATAAGTCTTCAAATGTAATTGATTCCCTGTTTATCATCACATGGGTGTGTTTCTAATTGGGTCCTGCAGGATTTGGTTCTTGGCCAGATGCTATTTAATATTTAATGATCTAGAAGAAAACATAAAATCATCCCTGATAAAGTTTGCAGATGATGCAAAAATTGGGGGCGTGGTAAATAATGAAGAGGACAAGTGGCTGATACAGAGTGATCTGGATCCGCAGGTAAACTGGGTGCAAGCCAACACTATGTGTTTTAATATGGCTAAATGTATACATCTAGGAACAAAGAATGTAGGCTGTACTTACAGGGAGGGAGTCTATCTTGGGAAGCAGGCCCTCTGAAAAAGATTTTGGGGTCATGGTGGACAATCAGCCGGACGTGAGCTCCTACTGCGACACTGTTGCCAAAAGGGCTAAAGCAGTCTTTGGGTGTATAAACGGGAATCTAGAGTAGGAGTAGAGAGGTTATTTTACCTCTATATTTGACACTGGTGTGACAGCAGCTGCAATGCTGTGTCCAGCTCTGGTGTCCACAATTCAAGAAGGATGTTGATAAATTGCAGAGGGTTCAGAGAAGAGCCACAGGAATGATAAAAAGGTTAAAAAACATGCTTTATAATGATCAATCAATCAATAGATTTAGCTCCTTAAGCTCCTTAAGCCTAACACAGACAAGGTTAAATGGTGACTTAATTACAGTCTTTAACAAATAGGGAACAAATATTTAATAATGGGTTCTTTCATCTAGCAGAGAAAGGTCTAACATGCTCCAATGGCTGGAAGTTGAAGCTAGACAAATTCAGACTGGAAATAAGGTGTACATTTTTAACAACAGCCAGCTGAAAGAAAAGCAGAAGCCACAAAGCAAACTCAGGCATAGATTTCTGACACTCCTATAGTTTACCCTTACACTTTTGGCCATCAGATGTCTTCAGCAGAGATTCCAACACTCCAACTCTTCTCTTGCATCCTCCCGCACTGCCATCTCTACTGTATAAATGCTTCTCCCAGATAAAACTCTGCACTAAACGTATTGCATTCACTAATTAGAATAGCAGTTACTACTGAAGTTTAAATTCCAATGTACCAATCAAATTTTATTTCCTAATTGGGCTACATTATCACTAATTAGAATAGCAGTTTTTACTTAATGGATTATATTTAAATTAAGATGCTTCCATCCAATGTTTTTTCCTACTTACATTTTAACTAATTGGCACAGCAATTATTAAGTTAGGTTTAAATTGAAATATATCAGTCTGTTAGGGATTCATAGGATAGGACGCCTACAGTCTGTGTAAGACTAACCAGAATGATTAAGATACAGTCCAGGTAATTAGTTTTGGAATCAAAATAATTTCCTAAGTGTTTGAATAAAAAATTGAGCGTATCACACTCCCTTGGCATGCTACTGAGCTGCTTATGGGCTCAATATGAATGTAATATGGATATTATTACTAATCCATGAAGAGAGACTGTGGCCAGTTTTGCAAACAAGAACATTTAGGCCCCAAGTCAGGAAAACATTTAAGATTCATTGAATTAAGGAATGGGATTTAAGCATTTTCAACTTGCGCATGTACCTTTGGAAAGCTCCCCCACTGACATCAATGGGACGTAAGCATGTGCTTAAGTGCTTGCCTGAATCAGAATGCTTCCTGAATCAAGTTCTCATAGAAAGCCTGTTCCTTGCCCATCTACACTTTCATAGAATCATAGAAGATTGGGATTGGAAGAGACCTCAGGAGGTCATCTAGTCCAACCCCCTGCTCAAAGCAGGACCTAATCCCAACTAAATCATCCCAGCCAGGGCTTTGTCAAGCCAGGCCTTACAAACCTCTAAAGAAGGTGATTCCACCACCTCCCTAGGTAACCCATTCCAGTGCTTCACCACCCTCCTAGTGAAATGTGTATTAAAATTTATATTTCTTCTTTATTTATTTATTTACTAAAGCCTTAAACCTTTCACCTCTCAGTTACATTTCCCCTGGAGTCGGCCGTGACCTCATCACATCAGATGCTGTTGCCATGGCCATTGCTGTGATGCCCCACATAGAGAGCGCTGATATCACTTCACCACCAAACGACTTTGCAAAGCGAGAACCTTGTTTAAACCACAGCTTTAGCTAAGAGAGCTCCTCTGGGCTTTAGTCCACAGCCCTGCAGAGGGGCCAGCGGAGAGCTTGCGGAGCTGCAGAGTCACTCAGCAGCACTTAAAGGGTTTCTCATGCCCTCTCTTCTGCTGCTGCCCAGAGGGGCCCAACAGGATCAGGGGAAGCGACACCAGACCCTGGCTAGAACGCGCGTCTATATAGCGCAAATTCGCATATAACGCGGTTGTGGCCACGGATCCCAAATTTAATTACTTTAATTGCAATTCATTTTAACGCGGTCCCCGCCTTAACGCAGCACCGCGCATGGATCCCAAATCCCGCATTCAAGCGAGGCTCCAGTGTATTACAATCATCTGACCGATAATGTAGCCCAAAGGCTGCCGCCAATCAGAGTAGAGAGATTAGCATGGCCACTTTGGGCCCAGTTCTGCCACTCTTACTGGGAATTGTTGAGAATTAACTTTGACCCCTAAACACTTTCAGCCAATCAGAGAGCGGGAAATTGCATCGGTGAGAACTAAGCATTGCTCTGGGTTAGCCACAGTACTGCGTCCCTGCACATCGATTGGCTGAGGTTCTGTTTCCATAGAACCATTACTGTGTGTTCATATACAGATCTCACCCATGCTCACGCAGGAACACGTGTATAGATTAGCAACACGTGCACTTTCATGTAATCAGTTTTGCATATACACAGCGGTGAGCAAATATCTTCCCTGTAATCCAGATCAGGCTCGGTCACATTCTCAGGAGCTGTAGGAGGTTCCTATGGAAACCATGGCTGTTTACCGTAAGCCAATGTGTCTGTATTAATCAGGCTGTAATGAGAGCCATGAGTCAGAATTCCAGCACCACTAAGAAGGGAGGAAATACCTAACACCAGGGAAAAGGAAGCCCAGGAATACTTACTGTTGATTCTCAAATTATAATATTACCAAGCAGCTGAGGTGAGATATAATGATCAAATATAGGACTGTGCCACGTTAGCTGCCGTCCCTGACATCAGGTGTTGTTTAAAAGAAACCAGCAACAAATACACTGCACAAATTGGTCCAAAAACTGAAGTGGAAAAAACAAAACCACTTCCCAGAATATGAACCTGCTGATGAACCTGCAAAAGGGGAGGTAGAAGGCAAACTTAAAAAAAAAAAGCCCCTTAAAGCAGAGATCGATTTTTAGAAGAACTCAGAACCCAACCGTTTCTATTTAAGCACCTACATGAGTGGGCAGGATGTCAAAAGAGCTCAGCACCCAGTGGCTCCCATTTGTCATGAGCTGTTGGGTGCTGGGTCCTTTTGAAAACCTGGCCACTTCAGTTGGATGCGGTCCTTTAAGCAGGGTCCAGTTCACCTGCTGTCCAGCTGGGTTTATGGGAAGGCAGTTGGACCTTATAAAGGAGGAGGCTATCCACTGACCTCTCTCAATCCAGGGAGGTCAGGGTGCTGCTAAAAGAAGCTATGGCAGAGGCTGCAGAGAGCAGGAGACCCTCATGAGCCAGAGGGGGTTTTGTCGGCTGACCTCCCTGAGTCTGAGAGCGTGCAAGTGAGATGAAGAAGGTCGAGATCCATCTAGGAAGGGCCGGGAGTGGATGCGGGGAGAAGACTGGGACAGAAGCAGAGCTCCAGGCCTGGCTGAGGGCACCAGAGCTCTGTATGAGCTTTTGTTTTGTGGTGACGGACTTTGAGGATTGTTTTGAACTGTTTGGTATCAAACCAGACCCAAGCTGGGGTGGTGTGAGCCATGAGGAAGCTGGGCTGGAGTTTAATCAGGAGCCCTGAGGGAAGGGGAACTGAAACAGATCCTGCAGAGCCATCCCAGGTCATGAGGAGGGACTCAGGAGGGGATGCACCCCACTACAGGTGCTTACGTGGGAGCTGAGATCTCTTGAAAATCTAGCTCCAATTGTGGGTACTGCTCAAAACGGAGCCCTCTCTGCAGTGTTTAATAATACACGTCAAAGCAAAGAGATTTTGAAAATGAGTTTTTCCCTCTCATATTGACCAAGATCTTAATGTTAGGATTCCACAGCAGTTGGTGTAATCAAACGCTCCGAAGGGGAGAGGAAAGAAAGGGAAAAGTCAACAGCAAAGCACATTAAACGAGTGAGAAGGATCAGCTTGAGAGGGAGGAGGTGATAAGCCACTCCAGAAATGAATGATTTGAAAGATTGAGCATGTCCTTCATTGTAATGCCGCTATAGACGAGAAGGCAGATTGCTGTGTGATTATTCTTAACGTTGAACTATGAGAAGATTTTATCTATTTTCATTCCAATTTACTCTGACTTTGCAAAATAGCTTTTCCCTGAAGTGCATGTTCCCTTTTGCAGCATGATAAGAATTTGAGAGTCTTAAGTATAAAGAAAGGTTAAAAGTCCAAATTGTGATATTTTCCTCCTCTTGTATAACTTCCAAGGAGCCAAATGGATTTGGTTTATTTTTGTTTGGTTTTTATAGCTGTTGGCTAAAAGTTTGGGCCCGCTCTATATTTCATGCACAGGCAAAATTCCCAGGATTGGATCCATAAATTTTCCAAATGCATAACCTTAAAAAAAAAAAAAAAGGAAATGAGTATGTGTTTTAATGCCTAGATAGCTGCACATAATATCAGAAGCACCTCTGCAAATATCTACGTTCCATCTTCTGGCTTAGTAAGCAATAACAAGACTTGGACATCTTGGGGTGGACTCACAGCTGATATAAATCCGTGGAGTCACAGTGATTTGAAGCAGCTGAGTCTCTGGACTGCACATTCTATCCTGGAGGTGACTATATTTTGTTTGTGAATCCCTAAACAAAGTCTAGTCTGTAATTCAGTCAAACTCCCTGATGCTGGCAAGAAGCACTTTTGATGAAATACTGCAACAATACTAGAGCTAGTTGGAATATTTCCAATTGACTGAAATTTCACTGAAATAGGCTCTTTGGCCACAACTAAAACGTTTCATGGAGAAGTATTGCATTTGAAGACGTTTTCATCGGGAAGGCTTTTAAAGAGGAAAAAGTCATACTCTATAGCCTGGGGATTAGGATGCTGGTCTGGGAGGTGGGGGACCCTGGTTCCAGTCCCTACTCTCCCTGATTCAAAGTGAGTGGAATTCAAAAATCTTGCCTCTGAATCAGGCAATGTAGGGACTTGAACCAGAGTTCTCTATGCCCCAGGCAGTGCCTGGATGAGCAGGTATTACATACAAAACTCTGGTTTCAATCCAGCACCAGACATTTTTATGTGATTCCATTTTCATAAAAATGCTTGGCAGGTTTTGGTTTCATGCCAGTGTAGAACAAAACCAAATTTTGAAACCTTGAAAGTTGCAGTGAAACCGAATTGTGATCTTCTGGTCATCTCCAAATCATATACTGTACATAAACGGACTGGAAAGCTATGCACGTTTAAAGAGATGGGGGAGTGTAGCTAGGTATAGTTGTGCATTGGTATTAAAGCCATAGGCTTACTCACGGAGTAAACCTCTACTCAGCATGAGTATGGGTGGGAGCATCTATCCTTTAAAGTATTATTTCTGTTCCTTGAAAACTTGAAATGAAAACTAATAAGCAAAGTGTTATTCGCAGCGTATGTTACAAGCAGTTTTAACAAAGCTCTGAAATTTGTTAGCTTAAACACCGTGATCTTGGGCAGAGTTTTGTTTAAACTTGATTCTGCTGGAGAAATATCCATTTCCCTTTCTGAAACTTCCTCAGTGGGATTTCCCCTCCCCCTTCACTGCATAGAGACTTGACAAAAAATCTCTGTGGGCAACCTCTCCTTTGGAGGTAGTATAATGCAGCCATTTCCTTAGGAATAGGATAGGTAGTTGGACAATCTTCCTGGGAGAGTTAAAAATGGGAGGTGTGCAGGGTAAGATTTAGCAAAGTCTTGGTAGAAAATGAAACTTCAACTTTCACATTTAAATAGCAGTATAGCCATTTTGAAGTCTCCTTACTATTGTATCTGAGTGTGTTGCCATCACACACGAGTTTGTCTCTCATCGCCCCTGCAAGACAGAGATGTGTACCCCCATTTTGCAGGTAGGGCACAGAGAGATTAAGCCACTTGTCCCAAGTCAGGGTGTGTGTGGCAGAAGCCGGAATTGAACCCAGGTGGTTAGGGCAGTGCATAGGGGCCCTTTCTGCTAGATTGTGCCCTTTTTTTAAAGCTTGGGAGGAACCCAGATAGAGCAAAGAGAGCACGTACAGGAAGAGAGAAAAGGTCAGGTTTCAGAAGGGATTTAGTTTCATTGATATCAGGGAGTTTTTAAATGTGAGTGGAGTCCAGACTGCCCCAACGCTGGCCACTCAGCCTTTTTTTTGTTTTGTTTTTTTGTTTTGTTCCAAAGATCTCCTTTCTACAACTCTGCCTGCCTGTCGCATCACCTATTGCTAACGAAACAGCACCCGCCTACAAGGTCACCTGAAACCGAGAGAGAGGCTATTTTGCAAGCTTTTTGCAACAAGAGCCATGGAGGGACTCTCGCCAGCAGGAGCTGTAGATGAATGGTGCAGCCTGCATGGTTTTGCTGGTATGCTCTCCGCCCTAGCAGTCGTCACTATGGGCAACCACTTCCACAGATCATTTATGCCGCTGTGAGGAATAATCTGCCTGTGTGAGAGTGTTTAGGGTGGGGCTGGGCTACAGATATACAATAGTGGCGCCATGGCTGCGTAATGGGGGCCTTTCTTTGTGGAGTCGGAATTTAGCTTCTAGCTTCCATCCTCTGCGCTCTTGGCAAACAAGCCAGGCATGAGGTAAATCCTCTTTTAGGTTCAGCATCTGGTGTGTGGCACAACGAATGCGGCAAGCGGAAGGTCTCTGAGGCGGGAACCATCTCTGTGTTTGTTATGTGTTTGTCCAGTGCCTAGCACGGTGGGGTCCTGATCCAAGAGCAGAGCTCCTGAGTGCTACAGGGGCACCATCAGTATCGTGTGCTAAAATGAGAAACGGACCAATCACCAGCCACCGTACTAAAGATTGGTCAATGATCTGATTCCACCTGAACTGGAACCATGGTCAAAGAGCACTACTAATGTACCCTAATGAACTCTCAACATGCAGAGGAACAGCGCTGTAGATGTATCTGTCGGGTGCTTCTAATTGGCCAAACTCTTCTAATCCAGCAGTGCAAAGGGGACAGGCAGATGGCTCAGTCAGCTAGGGACTCCCCTTGCACGGGGACCTGGCTCTGTACCACCTGCTCATAGCTCCGCAGGGCAGGGGGCAGCCAGATCAAGCACCAGGGATCCCACACTGGCAGACTGGGCCTCTGGCAGGCCCCTCCAGCTGGGTTCGGTTGTGTTTTCCATTCACAAGTGGAGATCAGCACTTTCAGTCTTGCAGATGGAGAGAAAAACTCCATGAGAAAGGACAGAAGTGAAATGCCTGTGAGAGAGCACGCCATGTGCATCTCTGCCTGAACACACAATAGCTGCCTCTGTGCAGATGCCAGAGTCTTTAGAGACTTAATGGGGCGGCAGGAAGATACCAAATATGCCGGGGGTGGCCAACCTCACTGACCCTCCGAGCCACAGACAACCAACTTCAGAAGTTCTGCCGGGGCCGAAGCCCCAAGTCTCCCCTCCCTGCTGGGCAGAAGCCAGAGGTGACACATAGGGAGGTGCATGGGGGCACATGCCACCCCAGATTTTTTCCCTGCTCTGCACAGGCGCCGGCTTCTAATTTTCTCTGGGGGTGCTCAATCCCCGCTCAGCCCCAGGCCCCGCACCCATTCCACCCATTCCTCCAACCTCTCACCCCTGCCCCACCTCTTCCTGCCCCCACTCCACCCCCGGCTCCACCCCCATGCCACCCC